>JAJONR010007037.1:0-40395 GCA_029582245.1 Solanum etuberosum
TCATGAAGCATATAGGCAATTCTTACTCAATGCATAAAAACATGAGGTAAATCAATCATGAAAACTCATTTTCTTGCTAAACATAAATTTCTCATGAACATGCATAACATGGGGAAATCATGAAAAAACTCAAATAACACACATGACTCCCAAAACAAGAAAAACTCAAGACGAATTACTTAGCTCAAGTTAGAATAGGAGTAGAAGGAAAAAGGTGAGAATAACGGGACATCATATCGGCCTCGGCCTCCCAAGTAGCACCCTCAACTAAATGAATCCTCCACAACATCTTTATGGAAACAACTTCCTTGTTTTCTCAATTTCTTTACTTGTCGGTCTAGAATCTCTACCGGAACTTCCTCATTAGAAAGACTTTCATCAACCCCCAACCATTCTAAGGGTATTATGGATGCCGGATCTCCAACACACTTCTTAAGCATAGAGACATGAAACACCGGATGCACCGAAGCCAACTCACTTGGCAAATCTAACTCATAGGCAACTTTATCAGTACACCTCAAAATTTGGTATGAGCCTACATATCGGGGACTAAGTCTCCCCTTCTTGCCAAACCTCATCACACCCTTCATAGGTGGAATTTCCAAGAAAAAGTCCAAATCATGGTCATTAGGGACACTCAAACGATCTTGCTATCTATGCACACCATCTCCCCCTTGGGAGGAAGCCTCTACTAATTTCTTAAGTATCACTTCTTTCAAGCTAACCAAAATCGGATCAAGCCCTTGCTTAGCTTTCACACTCATCACATAAGACGATTCGGACCCATTGTGAATCAAACACCACCCCTTGGTGGAGTCAACTAATTGAACACCTACTCGGGCCAACCTATGAACATCTCGAGCCAACTCCTTCTTTTCTTCACTTATATGAGCCGTACTACCCATAGACAATCGACCAAGAGAATCTGCTACTTCATTACCTCTATCGGGGTGATAAAGAACACTTAGTCTAGACCTCTGAATAACTCTAGCCACCTTCCTTTGGCAAAGATTCAAATCCTTGTGACTAAACACGTATTGTAAACTCTTGTGATCGGTAAACACATCAACATGAACCCCATATAAATAATGCCTCCGAATCTTTAAGGAAAAGACAACCGCCGCTAACTCAAGGTCATGGGTAGGATAGTTCTTCTCATGGATTTTAAGTTGCCTTGAAGCATAGGCAATCACTTTACCATTTTGCATAAGCACACATCCCAACCCAACTCTAGAGGCGTCACGATAAACCACAAAGCCATTCGTACCTTCCGGTAAGGTCAACACCGGAGCGGAAGTAAGTCTATCCTTCAACTCTTGGAAATTTTTCTCACAAGCTTCCGACCAAATGAACTTAGCCATCTTCTGAGTAAAAGCCGTCATCGGAGAGGCAATAGAAGAAAATCCCTCAACAAACCTTTTATAATAACCGGCCAAACCCAAACAGCTTCTAATGTCCGAAGGAGTTAGAGGTCTTGGCCAACTCTTGACCACATCCGTATTCTTAGGATCCACATCAATACCCCTACTTGGAACAATATGACCAAGGAAAGCCACAGACCATAACCAAAATTCACACTTGCTAAACTTTGCGAAAAGTTGATGGTCCTTAAGAACTTGCAATATAATTCTCAAATGGTCAACATGCTCATTCTAACTCCTTGAATATATAAAAATGTCGTCAATGAACACAATCATAAACATGTCAAGGTATTGTCTAAACACCCTATTCATCAAGTCCATAAACGCCGCCGGAGCATTAGTCAACCCAAACGACATTACCAAAAACTCATAATGACCATACCAGGATCTAAAAGCCGTCCTTGGACTATCTTCACCTCTCACCCTTAGTTGGTGATAACCCGATCGAAGATCAACCTTAAAGAAATAACTAACCCCTTGAAGTTGGTCAATACAAAAATTCCATTTCTCTCACCCTAACTAGGTGGCTTTTGTCATCATCCTTTTAACCTTCATATAAGGAACAACTAACCTCTAGGCATAGAACTTCCCTCCTTCCACTCTAGGATAGGCTCATTTAGGAACTAACAATTTGACTATACGGGTTCTACAATCACTATAACAAGAGTGCATCCAATCCATACCAAGAATAACATCAAAATCTAACATGTCTAGTTCTACCAAATCAACAAGAGTAACTCTATGGCATAGGGAAACGGGGCATGTTCTATAAACCCTCTTAGCCACAATAGAATCACTTACAAGAGTAGAGACAGAGAAATGTCCTAACAACACATCAGGGAGCATATCAAATCTCATTGTCATATATGGCGTGTTAAATGACGAAGTCGCATCGGGATCTAATAAAACATAAACATCTATTAAGAAAACTATCAACATACCACTAGTTGGAGGATACTATTGTTCACCTCTAACCTGGGGAGCATAGATTCTATCTTGCTTTGGAGTACTAGCACCCGAACCAGTTGGAGGAGCTTTCTTTCCCTCTCTTCCTCAAGCCGTAAGTATTGGGCAATCTCTCATTTTGTGACCACTTTCACCACAACCATCCATGTCGGCTAGACACTTACCATCGTGCCTCTTTCCACACCTAGCACAAGTAGGAAATAGGGGTCTACTACCCTTTCCTTGAGGCTTAGGGTCAGACACCCTTTATTTGTTAAACCTTGGGGAAACCTTATAACAACTTTGTCTGTAAAACCTTTGTTGGAATCTAGGGCAATCATGTCCATCAAACCTTCCTTGAGAGGAATTGTCATCAAGGCTATACCTCTTTGTTTCTCTAGACTTCTCTTCTTCAATCCATTGGGCATAAATCATAAGATGAGAAATATTCATATCCTGATCAAACATAGCCATACGACATTCTTTTGCTACTAAGTCGGACACACCCGACACAAACTTACTCATTTTCGACCTAGGGTCGGCCACTATAGATGGAGCATATCTCAACAACCGAGTGAACATCCCAACATATTCATTAACACTCATACCACCTTGCTGAAGGTTAATAAACTCGAGTACCCTATCCTCTCTCATCTCCAAAGGGCAAAACCTACCAAGAAAACCATTCTTAAACCTTTCCCACTCCATGGGGCCTACTTCTATCGGCCTCACTTCTTTCCATTGGTTAAACCACATCTGAGCAACATCTTTCAATTGATAGGTGGCCAATTTCACCTTCTCTACCGGAGTCACTCCCATAAAGTCCAACACCTTAGAGACCTCATCTATAAACTCTTGAGGATCTTCCTCTATCTTTGACCCATATAATTCTGGAGTTTCTATCCCGGCCTGAGTCAACAATTGAAAACCAAACCTAACCTTCTCATTAGTCACTTAATTGGTCAAAGGTTCAACCGTAACTTGAGGAGCTTGAGGAGGAGCTCCTTGATCAACATTGTCTCCCTCAATTCCACTAGTGAATGCTCCTTGAGTAGTCATGTCTTGTATACCACCGGTTAAGGATTAGGAGAGAGATCTTATAAAGTTAAACTCTATCGCACGACTTAAGAGTAATGAAAGAAATGGAATTTTCATAAACATCTTGTAGCTTCTCATCCATAAATGTGGCGTGCTTCACACTAATGAACAAGACTCTACTAGACGTGGCTTATGAGACATAATCCTAGAATTAGTATAAACTTTGTGCTATGGTTACTAAGTTTTTCATGACCCAGGGGTACCACCTAGATGTAACATGACGTATGGAACCCCGAAGGATTCCATACAAGTCACTTAGTCTTCATAACATAAGCAATAGAACAATACGAGTGAAAACACATTTCAAGTCTAAAAATTTTCATAAACGAAAGCAGAAGTTTAGACACTTTGTCTCAACATAGCCATCTATTACAATCTTGAATGAAACAGGCCTAGCCCATACAACATGTCCAAAAAGGGAAATACATGAAAGAAACTTCAACATTAGAAAAGTCATCCTCGAACCATGAGGACTCACCAAGCTTGAAAAAAAATACTCAAGTCCAAGCTCTAGCCACAAGAATGATCACCTCGAGAACCAGACCCTACACTTGGGGAAAATGTAGAAAAAGTAGGCATTAGTAAAAAAAAAAATGCACTAAGTATGATAGCTAGGCATGGAAACATTGAAAATATGCTAAAAGGTACATTTCATTGGAAAGCATGCAATTTACCAAGTTTAAACATCATCATAAAGATAGTGGGAAAACATAAGTCATAAAATCATCTTCAATGCAAGCTAGAATCCTCTTTTAAATCCTTTGAACACTATGAGATACTTCTTTAAGCACATCTTAGTTCATTGTTACTTTGAACACTATGAGATACTTCTTTAAGCACATCTTAGTTCATCGTTACTTTGAACACTATGAGATACTTCTTTAAGCATGTCTTAGTTTATTAACACTTCTTATTGTGGGAATAAGCCTTAACCGACATGAGACCATGTGAGCTTAACATGGAATCCGGTGACTCCCACATCGAAAAGGGTCGGTCTACTTGCCTAAGGTGGAACCAGTAATTTTATCTTAGGTGGATCCACTAGCTAAATATCCTATGGCGGCACGTAGTTTATGGAATACGGATATTTCTAATAGAAACCCGGACTCAACTTGCGTAAAAGGTCTCCATCTCATGAGATATACTTGGGAACCCGGACTCAACTTACGTAAAAGGATCCCATTGGAAGCCGGACTCAACTTACGTAAAAGCTACCATCTCATACTAAATATCCACTCGGTGCTAAGCATTAATTTCTACGGAGTACTTAGTAAGTCTTGACTTAACTCATTTTATTAGAAGAATGTCTTGACAATCAATCCAAACTTAATTCACAAGATAGCTCTTAGATATGCGTTAGAATAACCTTCCACCGTCCATGTCTACATAAAAATACTATATTTAATTAGGTTAGAAAAGTCTTTCAACCTTAAAACCCCTTTTCTTGTGAGAAAAACCTGTCACAGTAATGTTTATATGTGTTCATGAGAATGACCTTTCAATCAATACAACAACAATATCATAACCATGGGCACTTCACTCTCAAAGCATCTTTAAAGCATTTACATAAATTTCATAAAAACAAGCATAATATAATACTTTGCTCTTTCAAGGTTCAAAACCTTCTTTCAATCAACACATCTAGAATTCAAGCATTAGACATGGATTTCATCATGATTCATGTGATTCCATCACTTCATGCATTAATTCATAAAATTCTTCTTTCATCAACAAAGACCCACATCATATCATCAACTTTGAGAAATATGGGAATTTCATTGGTTTTGAGGATACACAATAAAAACTATAAGAAATCATCAATTCATGCTTAGTATAACATAATTCAACCATTAGACTCAATTTTGAAAGGAATCCATGACTTTGGAATCAAACCCTAACATTTGGTGATTTCTATCTTTGAAATTGGGATTTTTGAAGGGACTCCATGGATGAAAGCTATCCATGGATAAATACTACCATACATTGACAACAAAGCCCAATGAATTTGATGTGAATAACCTTGCTTCTTGAACCCTAGCTTGAATCTCCTTCTTCTTCTTTTTCTTCATGTTTCTAGAGAGAGAATATTTTGGGAGAGGATGAACTTTGGGATTTATTTGGGTTTTGGAAATAATGAGTTGAATAAGTGATTTATTGAGTAAAAATGACTTATATAGTGACACTACGTTAAGGCAAAACGACCTCACTTAATCCTCACTTAAACCAGAATTTCCCAAAATAACCCCACTTGGCAGCCTAGTGCTAACGCCTCACGGCCACCACCACGGCCCTTCAAGGGTCTCACAGCCTTTCATGGTGCCCGTGGTCCCTAGACCAGTGGCTAAGCCACCTTGGCTTGGCCTCCACAAAGTGAAGGCATCACCACGAGCCTTCCCACTAGCCGTGAAGTGGCTCGTGGAGATGGGCCAATGTTGGGGAGCCTTTGGGAAGCTACTACCTCACCACCACGAGTTGCACCACGGGGCGTGGTGGCCACCATGGGCCGTGAGGGCCCATGTGGCATGGTGGGCAGTGCCTTGGGAACTTTGGGCAGCCTTGGCCCCTTTCCCTTGGCTCTTGCCCTCTTGCCTTTGGCCTCCTCCATCACTCTAACCCTCACGTTTTAGCTCTAGTTTAGCCTACTAATTTTCGGGGTGTTACAATATGGTTACCGGTATGTTGAAAGTTTTTGAACTTAATGTTTATGCTTTACTTGATCCTGGTGCTACCTTGTATTTTGTGACACCATATGTGGCTATGAGGTTTGATGTTCTTCTGGATGTGTTGTTAGATCTTTTTTCTGTCTCTACTCCTGTTGGTGATTCTATTGTGGCTAATAAGGTCTATAGGAAGTGTCAAGTCTCCTTGTCCCATAAAGTTACTCTGGTTGACTTGGTAGAGCCTTATATGCTAGAATTTGATGTTATCCTCCGTATGGATTGGCTGTACTCATGTTATGCTTCTATCGATTGCAGAACTCGTTTATTCAAGTTTCAGTTCCCAAATGAGCCTGTCCTAGACTGGAAAGGGGGAAATTCTATGCCTAAGGGTCAGTTTGTCTCTTGTCTTACAGCTAGAAAGATGATTTCTAAGGGTTGCATTTATCATTTACGTAGGGTAAGGGATATGGATTCCGAAACCCCTATTCTTGAGTCGGTCCCCATTGTTAATGACTTTCCGGAAGTGTTCCCAAATGATTTACCTGATATTCCTCCCGAATGGGAAATAGTTTTCAGTATTGACCTTCTCTCGGATACACAACCTAATTATATTCCTCCTTATCGTATGGCCCCGACAGAACTTAAGGAGTTGAAAGAACAATTGAATGTTTTTTTGGATAAGGTTTCATCCGACTCAATATCTCTTCATAGGGTGCTCCAGTTTTGTTTGTTAGAAAGAAAGATTGTTCTCTTCGTATGTGTATTGATTATCTTCAGTTGAACAAGGTGACCATTAAGAATAAGTATCCTCTTCAAAGGATAGATGACTTGTTTGACCAACTTCAAGGAGCGAGTTACTTTTCTAAGATTTATCTTCGATCGGGTTATCACCAATTGAGGGTGAAGGAAGATGACATTTTGAAGATGGCTTTTCGAACTCGGTATGGTCATTATGAGTTTTTGGTAATGTCGTTTGAGTTGACTAATGCTCCGGCGGCATTAATGAATTTAATGAATAGGGTGTTTAGACAATACCTTGACATGTTTGTGATTGTATTCATTGATGATATATTGATCTATTCAAGAAGTTAGAATGAGAATATTGATCATTTGAGGATCGTGTTGCAAATTCTCAAGGACCAACAACTCTTTGAAATGTTTAGTAAATGTGAGTTTTTGTTGAGGTCCGTAGCTTTTCTTGGTCATATTTTTTCAAGTAAGGGTATTGAGGTAGATCCTAAGAAGATGGATGCGGTCAAGAGTTGGCTTAGAACTCTAACCCCTTCAGATATTGTAAGTTTCTTGGGTTTAGCCGGTTACTATAGAAGGCTTGTTGAGGGATTTTCTTCGATTTCCTCTCCCTTGATGACTTTGACAAAGGCAAGTTCATTTGGTCTGAAGCGTGTCAGAAGAGTCTCCAAGAGTTGAAGGATAGACTTACTTCCACTCTGGTGTTGACATTATCGGATGGGACTGATGGTTTTGTTGTTTATTGTGATGCCTCGAGAATTGGGCTAGGGTGTCTGCTTATGCAAAATGGGAAAGTTATTGCCTATGCCTCAAGACAACTTAAGATTCATGAAAAGAATTATCTTACCCATGACCTTGAGCTAGCGGCAGTTGTTTTTGCCTTAAAGATTTGGAGACATTATTTGTATGGTGTGCATGTAAATGTTTTTACCGACCACAAGAGTTTGCAATATGTGTTTAGTCAGAAAGATCTAAATCTTCGCCAAAGAAGGTGGCTTGAGTTATTGAAGGATTATGATATGAGTGTTCTCTATCACCCCAGTAAAGCAAATATGGTGGTGGATGCTCTTATCGGTTGTCCATGGGAAGTGTTGCTCATATTGAAGAAGAAAAGAAACAGTTGGTTCGAGATGTTCATAGATTGGGCCGGTTGGGTGTTAGGTTAGTGGACTCTACCAAGGGTGGTGTGATGGTCCACAATGGTTCAGAATCATCTTTAGTGGCGGATGTGATAGCCAAGCAAGGTCGTGATCCAATTTTGGTCAACTTAAAGGAAGCGGCGCTTAAGAAATCTGTTGAGGCTTTCTCCCAAGGGGAAATGGTGTCCTTAGATATCAAGGTTGCTTGTGTGTTCCAAATGTTGATGACATGAGGGAACAGATCTTGTCAGAAGCCCATAGTTTGCGGTATTCAATTCACCCGGGAGCAACCAAGATGTATCATGATTTGTGGGAGGTCTATTGGGGGAATGAGATGAAGAACGATATTGCAGAATTTGTGACTAAGTGTCCTAATTTTCAACACCTGAAAGTTGAACATCAGAATCCGGGAGGTCTGTCCTAAGGAATTAGTATTCCTATTTGGAAGTGGGAGGATGTAAATATGAACTTTATTGTTGGTTTGCCTCGGACTCAGCGACAACATGACTCGATTTGGGTTAAAGTAGATCGGATGATGAAGTCAGCTCATTTCCTTCCCATCAAGGTTTACTATTCTACGGAGGACTATGCTAAGTTGTACTTGAGAGAAATGGTAAAGTTGCACATAGTGCCTTTGTCCATTATTTCCAATCGTGGTACCCAATTCACTTCTCAGTTTTGGAAGTCTTTCCAAAAGGGTCATGGTACTCGTGTTAAGCTTAGTACGACCTTTCATCCCCAAGCCAATGGGAAAGCAGAGCGTACTATCCAAGACTTGGAAGATATGTTGAGAGCTCGTGCGATTGATTTTAAGGGTAATTGGGATGACCATTTTCCATTGATTGAGTTGCTTATAATAATAGCTATCACTTGAGTATTGGTATGGCTCCATTTGAGGCATTGTATGGTAGGAGGTGCAGATCTCCTATAGGATGGTTTGAGGTGGGTGAAGTCGCCCTAATAGGTTCCGAGTTGGTACATGAGGCCATAGAGAAGGTGCGACTTATTAGAGAAAGGTTGGAAACGGCTCAAAGTCGGAAAAAGTCATATTTCGATGTAAGAAGAAGAGATCTTGAGTTTGATGTTCATGATTGGGTTTACTTGAAAATTTCACCCATAAAGGGTGTGATGAAGTTTGGTAAGAAAGGGAAGCTTTGTCCCCGATATGTAGGCCCATATCAAATTTTAAGACGTCTTGATAAGGTTGCTTATGAACTAGATTCACCTAATGAGTTGGCTTCGGTACATACGGTTTTCCATTTCTCTATATTGAAGAAATGTGTAGGTGATCCGACATCCATAGTTCCCTTAGAAGGTTTGGGAGTTAAGGAGAATCTTTCTTATGAAGAAGTTCCGGTTGAGATTTTATACCGGCAAGTCAAGAAGTTGAGAAATAAAGAAGTTGATTCCGTAAAAGTGTTGTGAATGAATCAATTAGTTGAGGGTGCTACTTGGGAGGCAGAGGCCAATATGATGACCCGATATCCTCATCTCTTTCTTTCTACTCCTACTCTAGCTTGAGGTAATGAGTTCCTCATGGTTTGTCCTTTGTCTTGGATTCATGTGTCCTAAATGTTTCCATGATTTCCTTAATATGCATGATTTATGAAAAGTTCAAGTTTTGAGAAATGAGTCTGTGATTGATTTCTACATGTTTATGTGCATTTGAGTATGAATTGCATGTAGACTACATTATATGATGATATGAGCATGTTTTAGCTTGGAGTCGATGTTTTCCCTTTTATGTAAGCTTGGAGTTGATGTTTCCTCCTCGGATATATGTATTGCATGCATGATGGGCTGTTAGATTTAGTTCCACCCCTATTATGATGTTTTGATTACGTCTTAGGTTGGAGTGGATAATTCCGCCTTGGTTATATGCACTTAGATGAAATTGCATTGATGATTTGGGTTGTTAGTGTCTCTCCTACTCTTTTTGTACTAGCTTGAATCTCATTCGAGGACGAATGATCCCAAGTGGGAGTTATTGTAACGCCCCGGGATCGGTAAGGGAAACTTAGCAAATTTTAGGATTTACAGGTGCCAGCCATGGAGGCCAACCACGGACCGTAGGTGTGGTCCGTGCACTGGGAACCCAGCATTTTCAGAAGCCATGGAACAACAGCCTGACCTACGGACCGTCGGTCAGACCACGATCCATGGTCGAGGGTCTGTGGTCCAGGACCAAACTCTCTAAATCTAATGACGGTTGTGCAGGACGGACCGTTGGTCAGTCCACGTTCTATCGATCGAGGGGCGTGGTCGCAAGTCGGCAGTTAGTTTTAGGGGCAGTTCGATCTTGTCATAATTATTTAATCCCTAAACTACGTCGTTTTATCCTTCACTAAGACCCCTATATAAGAGTTTCCAACCCTAAAATTTGTTCATTCACTTCATTCTCTTCAAATTCACCAAAAAGAAGAACTCTCAAATATATCTCTCTAGAAAGCTTGAAGAAGAAGAATTAAACCTAGGGTTTCAAGTCAAGTCTCAATTCCTCCATTGAAGATAACAAATAGGCTTCAAGGTATGATAGTTTTCATCCATGGATTCCTTCCATTCATGGAGTTCCCAAATGCTCCTATTTTAAAAGTTAGAAACCCTCAATTAAGTTAGGGTTTTCTTCAATTGCCATGCGTTCTCTTGATTATTAATTTAAATGATTGAACTATGATCTCTTATGAATGAATTGATGAAATACTATGATTTTATGATGATTTACCGTATTAACCCATGTAATCCCCATGTTTTCAAATTGTGAGCATATCATGAGGGATTTTTATTATGTAGGAATAGTTTTATGGAATCAAGCATGTATTGATAGATTTACATGAATTTATGATGAAATCCATATCTAACCCATGTTTTCTAAATGTTGATGGTTGGAAGTGGGTTGTGAACCTTGAAAGGTAAATTATGGAATTATGCATGTTCTTATGAAATCTATGCAAATGTTTTGAGGATGCTTTGAGTGTAAAGTATCAAGATGATGTTGTTGTTGTGTTGTTGAAAGGATTTTCTCATATACACATGAAAGCATGTGAAAGGTTTTCTCAGATAGTAAGGATTCTAAGGTTGAAAGGTCTTCTCACCTAATTGAATCAAAGATTAAGAGCTATCCTAATGAAACCTAGCTTGGATTGGTTATTGAATGATATCTTTCCATGGATAATGACTTACCTTGGATTGGCAAGATGACGTGCATTTCCATGGATGATAAGAACAACTAAGAAATGACTATTCCGTGGGATTTATGCTGAGCACCGAGAGGATATCGAGATGGAAGTTCTCCCGTTAGTAGAGGCCGGGTTTCTAGAAGAATTCTCCTTATCCTTACCTATGTGCCCCCATAGGATGATTGTCTAGATACACATTAGCTAGTGGATCCACTTAAGCTATAAGTTTATGGTCCTTATCTTGGCAAGTAGGACAACCCTTTTCGGTGTGGGAGACATCGAGGGATCATGTTATAGCTCACATGGTCTCTATGTTGATTAAGACTATTTTCCACATTAATAATGAACTAAGTTTACTTCAAAAAGTATCTCATATGTATTCAAAGACTTTAAATGATGTTAGCTTACATTGACCATGTTTTTATGACATATGTTTCTAACCCTTTTATATCATGTTTTAGCTTGGTCAATTGCATGTCATGAAATGTCCTCTTTTACCATGATTTAAATATTTTATGCATATCTATCATACTTGGTACATTGTTTTGTACTAACGCATAATTTTTCCTACATTTCCCCAAATGTAGGGTCCGACAGTCAGGTTTTTCAGTTTCGTGTCTAGTAGTTGATTTTGAGGTTCTCGAGCTTTGGTATGTCCTCATGCTTCGAGGATGGATTTTCATTCTTTTAGCTTTCCATCTTATTTTCATTATTTGGGCATGATTTATGGGCTAGGCCTAATTTCATTCTATTGTATTAGATGACTATTAAGACAAGTGTTTTAGACTTCTACTTTTCTTTATGAAAACTATTAGCCTTGGAAATGTTGTCTTTACCTCTATTGTTCTATTTCTTATGATATGAACGTTAAGTGGCTTGTATGGGGTCTCTCGGGGTCCTATACACCATGTTACATCTAGGGTATACCCCTGGGTCGTAACAAGCACCTCAATATCTGTTTGTTTTTGTTTTCCCCTCATCACCATCTCCTGTGAAATTATGGCCCGAGATTCAGTCGCTCCTAATTAACAATACAACCGAACAGTGCAGCTTTTGGATGCCGGACGATGGACTCATTTTGCGACGGCATCAAGTTGCTGCTAATAAACCCAAACCAATATCGAGCTACAACATTCAAATCCTTCTTCTCAATCACAACTCTTGCCTCTAGCCAGGGAGGTGTGATATCACTCAGCAATGGGGCCAGCCACCCCTGCAAATCATCGAATGTCTTGGTCTTAACCTTATCGGCCAAAGAATAGATAGTTCGTGTAGTGCTGTCAAACAAATCATTAATATCAGTTTCACTGCACATTAACTTTGTACCCGCACCTCAACAAAGTCGACCGGTGCCATTGACCCAACTTTCTTCGTCCCTTTTTGGATCAACCTCGCATAACCTGCATAAAATTCCTGAACTCATAAAGGAACATATGGATTTCAGGGCTTGGTGAACTGTAGGAACTTGTGGAAACGCAACGTCTCCCGCACACCGGGATACCTGTCCACCACACCATCTGTAGACAACTGCTTCTCCTCCAAAATAGTTCGCAATACAGCGGCTTTCACTCGGTTCATGGACCGAGGAGGAGGTACTGGGGATTGGGGAACTTGAGGTGCCTGGGAGACTGGAGGTGTTGGAGGTGTCAGAAGTGCTGGAAATCTGGCCAATGGATGATGAACAACATTAGATCACAGCTCCAAGCGCTTCCGTTTGAGTAACTCTCCCTAAGTTTTCATTGTATGTAATGGAGTCCTCGACCCCAAAGCTTCCTCCCTCTCAGACTCAGAAAAGGTGAGATGGGTGGAGTCGATGCCCATATTGTCTGATGAACTCGACCTCGAACTTGAACTCTTTACTACTTGCTTTTTTCCTTTGCCTTTCACATTCCCCTGAGGAGGTTTAGGATGAGAAGCTCGAGGTGGTGTGACCTCCGCTGCGATCACAACCCCTTTTGTCTTCTTCCGGGGTGCTGAACCTCTTACAGGAAGATTCGGTCTTGCCATATCTGTAGAAAAAAACAAATGAAACACATGCGGTTGCAAAGGGTTAGTGAAATAAAATTTTCAAAAATATTGCAGAAAAACTCGCCAAACCACTCGGCGAGTCGCCGAATCCATTGGGCGAGCAATAGAGGACTTGCCAAAAGTTACAGAACAAATCAGCAAAATTTCAGCAAAAAAGGGCGACACTAAAGACCATTCGGCGAGACGCCCAGTTCACTCGGCGATCAGAAAATGCATCGCTGAATTTTATAGAGATAATCAACCAAAATAGAAGTAAAAAAGGCAAGACCAAAGCTATTCGGCGAGTCGCCGAGTTTACTAAGCGAGCACAAGCGTATCCCAAAAAGTCACCAAATAATTTCCAATAATTCGGGTCAACTTAGGCGATGAAGGAGGTCATTAGGTGATGAAAGAGGTCATTAGGCGACTCGGCGAATCACTCAGCGAGCTCGACCCAACTTACCAAATAGTCCAACGTGTTTCCTTCCCAACCCAATTTTCAACTCTCGACTAACAGCCTACGACAAACCATTTCAAGCACAAATTCAAACAATTAGAGCTTACCCACGATGATTATCTAAGTCGGGGTACTTAGACTTCCCCCAGATTGATTTAAATTCGATCAAACGATGATTTTGTCCTTAAGAATGACATCACCCAATCCATTAAGGGGCAAAATCAAGCCATTTGGCTAAACTCAGGCTTCTCAGACTTTACTCGTACACTACCGAACATGCACACCCACAATTAAAACAATTTAAACGCAAAACTCAAACAAATTTAGGATAAACAAGATATCAGACATGCTTAATTTAGATTTCAACGAGCAATTTGGCATACAATCAAGGAAAATAATAGATCCATTAACTACTCATACATATGCTCAACACGACTTATGCAATTAAAACAAATTCGGAAAACCAACCTCAATTGTAGACACGGAGACACTAAGGCAAAGAGGGAAAGATGGGAATACTTAAGATTCCGACCACACACAAAGACACCCACAAAATTTAAACTACAAATATAATCTAAGGATTGATTGTAAAAGTGCAAGAGTCAAAAAGTTCAAAATAAGGAGAGGATTTGAATTCAAAACTGTTGAAAGGCCCTTGACCCTTCAGTTCGCACCTTGATCGCCGAGGTCTATTAATGTCGCCGATCCACTCGCTGAGTCACCGAGTGGACTTTAGCCTGCCGAATTTAATAGAAACCAGCCTTGCAGCTTGTTCAAACGGCGAACTTGATCGGGCTTTCCGAGCCACTCGGCGATTCACCGAGGGAGCTATGAGCTCACCCAATAACTTTTTCCTCCAAAATTTGAATTTCAACCTGCACATCCAACAAATGTTTTTCAAATAACAAAAATTAAAACTTGGGTTGCCTCCCAAGAAGAGCCTTATTTAGCGTTGTGGCATGACGTGGCCAAGCATTCAAGCCTCATTCTTTGGAATGACTAAGGTATCACTAAGAAGACCCCCTTTCGGTCTTAGATTAAGGTGAGCTGAAATTTTACCCATTTGTGTATCAAGCTGCTTTATAGAAACCGAGTGCCAGGTCACCGTCTTATTTAAAGATGAGACATCATCCTTCATCTCCTTGAATACCTTATCTAATCCTTCCGCCTTGTTTAGGATGCGGGCAAGCATATCCTCGGTCCGAATATTTTTGGGATCGACTTTTTGTTCCTTTGGCTTTTGACGTTCATGAGGGAGCACATAACAATCTTTATCACCATCTCTATCTCTCCAATTTGCACCCCGATCACGCCAATCTCGATCTCAATATCTCCAATAATCTTCATGATCTCTATCCCAACCTTTGTTTCCACCCGGCCTTGGATAGCTCGGACGAGAACCCCCTACTTGGTTTGACAAGAATTATACCTCTTCACTTTACATGGCCTCAAATTGTACGTCATCAGGACTCACACCACTTTTAGCACCAACCGCATTCACATACTTGTAACCACCTCCCATGACATGTTTCGTCAATAGGTCCATTTGGGTTATTATCTTGGCCACGTTTTCATCATGTTCTTGGTTTTTTTCCCTTTGTTCCTTGGTCAGCCCAATATTCAAAGGAGACACCTAATCTTCCCTTGTGTACCATGCACAATTGATTTTGGTCATCTCATCAAGTAACGCTGATGTTATGTCAAATGGTAGTCTCATGATTCAACCCCGAATGAGTTGGTCTGCGACACCTTTGTTGACGGTGTCAAGACTCTGATAAAAATATTGCAAGAGCACATTGTCCGGCAACCCATGGGTAGGACATAGGAGAAGCAAATTTTGGAACCTCAACCACGTTTCATGGATGGGTTTACCATCAATCCGCTTGAAGTTCTTTATATTATCCCTCAACTTAACGATCTTCGAGGGAGGGAAGAATCTTTCATAAAACACTTCCGTGAGCTCCTCCCAAGAAGTGATACATTCCCTTGGTAGTTCAATCAACCACTTTGTTACCTCCCCCATTAGAGAATAGGGAAACAAACAGAGTTGGACTGACTCTTGAGTGATGTTCTTGAAGGAAAACGGTCCACAGACATCCATGAAATTGCGGATGTGATGATGAGGGTCATCATGAGCAAGTCCACCAAAGAGACCTTTCATTTGCAACAACTACAACATCTTCCTAGTCACTTGAACCACCGCATTGCCCATAGTTGGGGGCAATCGAATAGCACTGGCACTTCCCAGCTGATCAACATTGACATCATTCAATTTTCTGATGTCATCATTGTTCCCAATTTGACTTGCATTTCTCCCATTCACACTCATCTCTTCCCCTATTTAGAGCAATCAACGAAGAAACAGAAATAAGAAAATTCTACTAGAAGAAACTAGTTCCCTAGCAGCGGCGCCATTTTTTATAATGCTCAACTACACTTATTCCAATTCAAAGTGTAGGCGGTCGCTAACAAGTATAAACACAACGATGAGTTAGGGCTGATCCCACATGAAGTGATACGGTAAAGAATTCAATTAAGAAGTAAAGACATGTTTTGATCTTTTGTAGAAGTAAAAAGTTACGCAACATAAAATAAATCACGGAATTTCAATTATCAATATCAAAGGGGGGGGGGGGTTTAGTAATTAATCGTTAACAAAATGAAATTACCACACGATTTGAACAATTAGAGAGAGGGCCTTAGGAATGTGATCAATCGAATGCTAATTTCTCTTAATGGGTGATGACTAATTGCTCGAAGTTGTTGAATCTCAATGGCTAGGATATGTTTTGAGTATAATAGCCATCTCTCAAACAACTATCATGTTTCAAGTAAGTTCTCTCGAACTTCAACAAGCTTAACAATACAGATCAACCCAATTCCTTAATTTAACCCACTTTCTCAAGTTGGGTTGGAAAGATGCAAATACATACAACTATCAAACATTCATTCTACCCTATACCTCTTTCTCAAGCAAGCATATAGAGCTAAACTAGAACAAAATTTGCAACTTCATTTCATCAATAAAAACATGAACAAACAATTGAACCCATTTCAAAACAACGTTAAATTCAACAATTAACATTATCCATAAGCTAATTAATGTATTCGACTACATGATCACACCCTTAAGGTAAGAGGTTTTAGCTAAACATAGTGAAAAGTAAGAAATCGTTACCAAAAAAGATTATCCATCTGAATTGTTAATAATATGCAATACCCAATGCCAAAATTAAAGCTAGAATCCTAAAACCTCAAATACGAGATCCAAATCTTCTCCAAAAATATTCAACAATGTAGAAAATGTAAAAACTCTCAATAACTGGGGGAATACACTATGTGGGAACTTCTTTTCTTCCTTTCAAAAATTTCATTTATGCGTTCCCAAAAACTCAACACGGAGTCCACTCGGCGAAATTAGTCGGGATCGCCGATCAACTCAGTGATCCGCCGAGTTGCACTTTTTCTCACCTTTTGGCTTGGCTCCTACATTAAATTATTCTGAAAGATTAGGCGAGTTGAGTCGTGGTCACCGATCCATTCGGCGCATCGCCGAATCATCTTTTTCTCACCAAGTTGGCTTGGTACATGGCATATTTTGATGGAACATTTGGCGAACTGGAGGCTCACTCGGCGAGTCGGCGAGTGTCTTTGGTGAGCTCCAACTTCTCTTTTCTTTAGCTTTTCCAATTTTTAGCCCATTTTGCATGATAATGTCCTTGCCTTATTCTCAAACCTTCATTGCTACATGTAAAAATATTAACATAAATTATGAGCACAAAATAGGCATTGAGGAAACTAATTCATTAAATAATAAGCCCTAAATGAGTCGAAATTCCCGACTCATCAGTGACTTCACCTTTTAAAAGCATTGCTGCAATAATCTTCACCTCTTCTCAAGTTCTTGTCATTCTTTTTCATTTGAGAACTCAAACTTTCACTTGTCAATCATTTCATTGGGAACCTTTTTTTATTTCACCAAATTCTTTTTTTCAGTTCAATTTTTCAAATGTTGTTTATCGCAATATCTTATTTTATTTTATAGGGAATGGTTACTTTTTTTTAACAAACTTCAAAGTTGAGTCTCAATTCCTCTTTCTTTGCCTTTTTCTTGGATTTCCTTCCTCCTTTCTTTCGACACCTCAACTTAGGATTTTTGCCTAAGTTAGCTATTCAAACAAACCAATGCTTCAAAAAAGATTTTGGGTGAGGAGTTAGGGGTGTTTTTGCTCATGAGGTTTCAATATGGTTGTCAACAAATAGTTTAGGCTCAAATGTTGCAAAAATGGTTGCACACCCTCACAAGGTAGTCATACAAAAATATGTAAATTTGGGTTCCCTCTCAAAAAAATTTCCCAAGATCATTTCTCGTATTCACCTAGACTAGAAAATTGGACTAACAAGGTAAATTCTAGGATTCAACAAGCATTCTTCCAATTAAGACATTACCACACATGACACTTCAAACACAATCATTTAGCACAGTCTAAAAAGATCAAAAGCTTACATGTTATGTTCATTACAAGTCTCACATCAACACGCAGCTAGTCAACACAATATTTGAAAAGATCGCTCAAAGTGCAAGCACTTCAATTTCGTCCTTGCAACACAAACACTAGACACCATGCTCATCATGAGTACTATTCAATACATAAACATTGAAGGCAATCGATCCTCAAATTTTTATCAATGAAAACTCAAGCATTTCACGATTTTCAAAACTCATGGGTCATTTTGAGAGAAATAGAAAAATGAGATAAGCCAATCGAAACACTATAATAGAATAAACAAAATACTACAATCATCCAAAAACTGAAAGAAAAAAAATATAATTAAAAAAGGAATATTGGCACAAGTGCCCTTACCCCACAAAAATAATAAAAGAAATGTCCTTAATGTGAAAAAAGTAATAGAGTACGGGACGAGGGATAAAAGTCTCCCTTACAGGTTATGCCTGTGGAGTGCTCTCATCAGGAGTTTTGGAAGGAGTGGTATGAATCGAAGCATCAGTGCCCGGCAATATGATCACTGGAGTGCTCAATGAAGGCTCAACTGGGGCATCAGTGCCCAACATATCAGTAGGAATGGTGGAGGCTTAAAAGACTCCATTGGTGCCAACTGCGAAGATATCCTTAAGAGATATGTCTAATGTTGTGTGGACCATTATCTCCTCAATGTCCAACAACTTTGTCAGTGTTAGTGCAATCCTCTGCTCATCCTCTTCTGTCTTCAGTTCCTCTTCATTACTATCCTCGGCTAAATCATCATCGGCCCTCTCATCCTTTGTCTCATAACCAACATAACCAGTCTCCACATCGCCTCCAGTCGGTTGCACAAAAACATTCTAAGTAAGCTCACAACTAGGCATAACCAGAGGCACAGAAACAAGCACATAAGGTAGGGGAACCTCCCCCCTACAACATCGATATGTCTGTAGACCTAAGATTATCTATATCAGCCCTCAAAGTTTCAAGCTTACCCCTCATTGGAAATACTACATCTAAGCTATCCTAAGCCTTTTCAGGGGCCTCTAATCTAGTGGTGAGGTTATCCAACCTCACACCATGCGACTCAATATATTTCTGGCACTAAGTCAACCAAACCCTTAGTGGAGCTAAATCATCCTCAATAGCCCTATCAATCGTCTTGGCCAAGACCTTCTCAACCCTGGAAGCCCTCACATCCATAGACCAGGCAAGATTGCTAATTTGATAAATCATGGCATTGGTCAAGGGGGGACAAGAGATAAGAGTTGGGGAAGGTGCAGCAGCAGTAGTAGTTGAAGTAGAAGGTATGGAGAAAGGATAGGGTATACGTGATTGCTCCATAGAAGGAGCGGATGGAGTGGCCTCAATGGCAGAATCAAACACATGCATAGTGTCTTGTGTTGGCGGCTTCCTGTGAGCCACATCATTCCGTAGATAGTAAGCTCCAATCCTCCGAATATCAATGCAGGAGGCCTCGGTGATTTTAATATCAGTCTTCCCTCGAAATAAAACTCATGCATCTTCACACATATGTGTGATCAAGACCGGGAATGGATGGGATGTTTGCTCCTATCTACACCTCATTAGAATCTCCTCAACAATAAGCCCACCAGCGGTGATCTCCGTCAGATCCATAATGCTCCCAGCTAGTACAGTTTTTGGATTCCGAAGGATAGACTAATTTTGGGATGGCATGATGTTTCTACTAATGAACCCAAACCAGTATCTCGAGGCTATGTTCATATATTTCTTCTTAATATTTACTCCCTCAACCATCCGTGGCTGGGAGATGTTAGAAATGATAGGAGAAAACAAACCCTTCAGGCTATCTAAGCTTTTGTTCTATCACAGTCTGAGATAAGCATTGCTTGTAACTTTTGTACTCAATACTTCCTTAATTTTTCAAATATGGCATTCCACCATCTTTCCATGAACCTTGACTTCTTTTAAGGCTTTCCACATTGTGCCCTTTCTTTTCTTAGGCAGTGCCTCTGTGTAGGCTGAATAGAACTCTCATACCCATGTAGGAACATATGGAGGTCAACGTCTTTTGAGCCTCTCAAACCCATGGAATTTGATCATGTCGAGATGGTGGGGTATTCATTGACCACCCCACCTATGAGTAGTCTTCTCTCCACCAAGATTTTTCATTCTCCTACCAACTTAAGCCTATTTAGTGCTCTTGGAGCTACAATTGTGAGAACTCAAGACATGGGTGTCGGAGTAGAATAAAGTTGCAGCAACTTTGACCTGATGTTCATTCTTTTCCTCGCAACCACCTTCTTAGGTTGCTCACTCACACTCGTACAAGAGCGTGGAGTGGTTGGTTGTGAGCGAGAAGCCTTAGATGGCTCGTTGATATTTATCCCCCTATGCATTTTCAATGGAGTAGGAGGATGAGAGGAGTCTATGTCTGACTCCGTATCAGAAGTCATAACTTGCTTCCCCTTAGTCTTAGTCATTTCCTTCACAGCACAATCATACAAACATTGAAGCAATGAAGGTTAGCTAAAATCAAATCCAAAATGAAACAAAGTTCAACAATGCTCTAAGGCTCTCCTACTGGAAGGCGGTTCGCTTAATTATTAGGCGAGCTCAGATGAGCTCGTCGAAATGGACATTACACAATTTCAAGGAACTCAGGCATAATGGGTGGAGTCAACTCCAACTTGGCGATTCGCCAAATTAGTTTCGGCGAGCTATTACAAGTCTCCCAAATGTGACAGTGCAAAATCAAAAGAAGCAAGCATAAAGAGCAATACACTTCCACTTGGTGATTCACCGAGTGAGTTTCGGCTGACATGACATGTTCGCTGAATGGAACAGCACCCGTGCTACACATTCAAGAGAGAAAGGTGATTTAGGTATTTTTTGGCGATTCTCCTTAACACCCTGGCGGGCTAAGAAAAGCCCATCGAAGAGGCAGCGTGCAGCCCAGTACCTATTTTCATAAAACAAGTCACAATATGCAACAATACCCTATTCCCCAATAATTTTACAATCTATCCACATGGATTTGTACCCATGGGTACTCAGACTTCAGCCAAATATCACAAATATCAATCTAATTGATGAATTTCCCTTAAGATAGTTGTCACTCCATCTATCATTGGGCAAAATCATGCAATTGGAGCAACATCGGGCTAATCAGACTTTACCCACATGAAATTTAATCAAGATCAACTACAATTGAGGACTCAATTTAAACATTCAACCAACACAATTAATTTTGACAAATTTAGGCATAGATTCAAATATCTAACTTATGTGTAGAGGTCAATACAATCTATTTAGCACTACCCAATGAAATCAACAACCAATATATTCCAAATGGCATTTAGCTCATATATAAACAAAATTTTAAGAAAAAATAATGAGATATGAATCGAACACCAACCTCAAGTACACACAAAGTACAACAAAAGAGGGAATGTACGGATGGGTCGCAAAGCACGCAATCCAAGTGCACTCTAAGTACTTAAAAACACACACACGGGGTACTCTCACACTAAAATATGGTATTGAAAGCTTAGGGAAGAAAAATAGTTCAAAGATTTCAAAGGGTTTCTTTTTGAAAATGAAAAGATCCTAGGATTTTTTATGTCAGGCGCATTTGACGGTCCACGGCTAACATCACCGAGAATGTTTGGTGAATTTATGAAAAGTTGAAGCTTGCTAAAGAGGCCTGAACAAATACTGAACCTAAAAGTTGATTCAGCAAACTCCATGGAGTCTGTGTAGTGTATTTCGATGGATCACCATTTGGAGCTCAGATCTCTCAAGTTGGCAGTACACTTTTTCACATTTTCCAGCTCGAAAGGTGGAGAAGAATGATTCTGCATATTGTACTTCGATGGATCGCCGATATGCTTTTGGCATCACCTAATTTTTCATTTGCAACACCTTAACTTCCTTTCAACCCTGCAGTCACAACACATGTTATTGAAAGCAATAAAACAAAAGTAAAAACATGGGTTGCCTTCCAAGAAGTGCCTTATTTAACGTCGTGGGATGACATAGTTCTCAATTTCTCAACAATCATTTTTGGGGTTTGGTATGGTATCACTAAAAGATGTTCCCTCTTGCCTTGGATTAAGAAGAGTGGAGATTTGGCACATTTGAGTCTCCAGTTATTTGATCAACACCGAATGAGAGGTCACCGTTTGAGATAACGTTGAGAAGTCATTCTTCAATTCCTTCAACACCTTGTCGGATCCTTCAACCTTGTTGAAGATCCTTTTGAGCATGTTCTCGGTTCAGATCCCTTCTCGACCAACTGGTTCTTTTGGTCATGGACGATCATTGGGAGGAATATACCTATTTTTGTCAGTGTCTCTATCTCTCCAATTTCTACCTCTCCAATCATTCCAACAACTATGTTTTCCCTTGTTCCAACCTTGATTCCCACCTTATCGTTGGTAGTTTTGGTGAGAAGCCCCCATTTTATTTCCTAAATATTGTACTTCCTCATTGTATAATGCCTCAAACTTGGTATCTTCCGGGAACTTCCCACTATTTTTTCCAACCGCATTCCCTAATTTCAATCCATCTTCCATGACATTCTTGGACAACAAATTGATCTGAGTCATCATTTTGGTCATGTTCTCATATCGCAACCATGTTGCATATAGAGGTTCACCTTCAAGTCTCTTGAAATTTCAGATTCGGTCTTTGAGTATTACCATCTTCAATGGGGGAAGAATCTCTCTAAGAATACTTCATTCAACTTCTCCCAAGAAGTGATAGAATTATTCGGCAATTCCGCCAACCCCCTAGTAGCATCAGCTGTTAAAGAGAACGGGAATAACCTCAACCTTATGGACTCTTTTGAGATGTTTTTGAACACAAATGGCCCACACACATCCACAAACTTTTAGATGTCTTCATAGGGGTCTTCATGAGCTAAACTCCCAAACATTCCTCATAATTAGAGCAACCGTAGCATTGTTTCAGTTACATGAAAAACTGCCATCTCAACTGTTAGAGGTAACTAGATGGCTCCCATGGTTTGAATGACCAAGTTTTTATTTTGACCATAGTGAATGTCATTGTCACTACGTTGGTCATTCGTGTTTTAGACCTGCAAATCAAAAAACAACAAAACCAAGCAACAAGCTACTACAACTAAACAAATTTACAAACTAATTTCTAAAAATCGAATTATCAACCATAATTCTCCAAAACCGGCACCATTTTTTATAACGCTCAAACTACTCTGTAAGAAAAATCCAAAGAGTAAGTGATCGTAGTTAATAAAAATATTCAACAAAGAGTTGGGGTAAAATCACACAAAGAATGATATAGCACAGAGAAATCTATCAAGAAATTTTGAATGTAAATCGATTCATTTGTAGCAATAAGAACATTTGGATGGATTATTCAACAAAATTTATCAAAAGGGTTTTGTTATCAATAGTCACAACCAAACTAGGATTTTAGAAATGCAAATGAGTAACAAGTAATTTAGGGGTGCGGGTCAAATGAGTAAGGTATTATGGATATCGATATCGCGTATGGGTAGTAGTGTTGCACTATAGTATTAAGCATTCATTGATAGGTTTTTTCATCTTCAATGACACTAATCTTCTTTTGATCTCATAGCATCAGTTCATAGAATCTCCGTTCGGTCTAATCTATGTGCATAACTAAACAACCTAATACCTTACACTATACTCTCAATCGATGCAGAAATAGGGCAAATAGATCTGACCCATAATCTCTATTTTTGAGCAAATTATAGACATCAAACCTAAATTGCAAGTATCAAACTAGTTACCCACTCCAATCAATCTATTTCCAGCATTAATCGGAGATCGGAAGTAGGAATTAAGTTTGCAACTTGAACCCATAAATTAACCACATGCTAATTAGCCCAAATCCATGGATGAACATTAATAAAACAGAGTATAACACAATACCCACTACATTAACTCAACGTCCAACCTCATAATTGTACCCCTAGACTTTGGGGTTTTAGTCACGCCTCACAAAGTGTAAAGAAATTATACCTACATGAAAGAAACTATGGGTAACATGAAATTAAGCAAGTACAAGAAATACACACTTTGAATTCAACATCAAATAGTCAATTTCTAGAGCAAAGGTTTAAAACCCCGAAACTAAAACTGTTCTTCCCAAACCTTAAACAATGGGTAGGCCTCCACAAAACAAAGAATGCATAGCCCAGACCTCGAACTCCAGATAGACCTCCAAAATGTAACCAATAGGATCGAGCTGATATGTATCAACTCCGTAGAGGATAAAGAACCCAAATCTCATATTTTCGTTATAGATCAATGACAAGAACTTGAATCTATAACCGATCAAAGTATGCTGGAAGATCCCATATCAAACTCATTTCCATAAAAACATCGTGGAAATACATGCATTCTATGGTTATCAATCATATACACAAAGCCTGGGCTGAATCCAATCCCAAACTGTCAAATGAATCCTGATTACTCAATTAAAAATCACTAGTGTCGTAGAAAGGTGGAATCAGGGATAAGAGGTCATCGGACCTGAGTCATGCTTAATCTAAGGCTAATTCTATCATACATACGTCTGCTACATTAGTGTACAAGGAGCTAATCCATCTGAATGGCGTCATAGAAATTCTAAGGCCAATCAGCTTCAAAATAAGCAAGTCTAAGGTAAACACTAGTCTACACCTATACTAAGGCAAAACATGCTTCAATACAAAAAATAAACAGATACAAACTAACACCACAAGATAAGGATGACTGAAATAATAGAAAATAACATGCTAACAATCCCAAAAAAACACGATAAGAGCCTAAAAGAGGATATCTAACTAGCTAAGCATAATCAACTAACTAACCACCCCAAATCCACATAATAAACATATATTTACATTCTAAAGCTTAATCTAAAGATCGGCGAATCTATAACCTACCTCAAAGAAGTTCACACACGCTCCAAATTCACAACTCGAGAGCTTTTCCATTCTATACGGCCTCAAAACTCTGTCACACTATCAAAATAGGATCACAACGTCAAGATGGTCCTTTAGACATGAAAAACACATTAATCGTAGATGGACCAAAATTTAAGTCAAAATGGAAAATGAAGGACTTTCATTTGAAATTCTAGAATTGACTTCATCAAAAGGTCCATTTAGGCTCCCCAAACAAGTATCACAAAAAGGGACATAATTTGCGGCTCGGAAGGCAGCAAATAAATAATATGCAGTTTTTTTACATTTAAAGAAAGTAAAAGAAGCATGGCAGCCCCTTTGGGGCTATTTGTACCGCAAACAAATAGTCCCCAAAAATCCTTGAATACTCCAATATGTATTCCCGAAGTTCCCAAACACACCAAGCTTTGAGTCACCCTAATTGAACCTCGGTGGCTCTCAAAATCCAAGTTGGAAATTTTAATACTAGATCTGATCACATCAGATCTTCATTTAAAAAGACACGACTAAATCTTCAACGCGATCGCGGCTGAGGGGCCCGAGAATGTACAGGTCGACTACACTTGGCCTTCTGGAATGTAGAGGAGCTTCCGCAATCACAGAAAGCAATCGACATGGAAATCACAAAAGAGGCAAGGAGAACGCAATAGCACAAGGAATAAACTAGACCTTCACGAACATGGAGGCCATCATCCTTGGCCATCACAAAAGTAGCCAAGGGGCCATGAATGCAAAGAAGGGGTGGGGCTGTACTAGCTGATGCACATCAGTTGGTTTTGGCCAATGCCAAAATCTCAACGGGGTGCTTAGGATTTGTTTGCAACCCCGTACACGCAAACAAAATATGCAACCCTATCAAATTTGATATTTCAGACTCAATGGAGTATTCAAAACTTCCAACCAAGGTCATTTGAACAAAAAGTGGATCCCACATTCATGTTGTATTTTAAGTCAAATTCTACGAGGGGGCTAAAAATAGCTCAGGATCCTTGGGATCTGTATGAAAGGTCATTCCAGACCATACCCGACATTTAACAAAACAGTCAAAATTGCATCGTTTGGCTGTCTTCGTGAACTTTTAACTCAAATCAACCATTCAAGTTTTTGAAGCTCCAAAATATGGAAACTTGAATAGATTTCAAACAAACAATCAAGTGAAGAAATTGTCAGTCTCAACAAGTCATAAATGACTATGTGTCACTACAAGAACGCTCTAAATAACAAAAACAAGGTATATACACTGGAATGGCTTAGAGGGTCATTAGAAAAGATATACTCTTTTTGGCCAATCAAATTTATGTTGACATGGCACATGTTACTTGTATACATGACACATTCTCGTTGGCCTTTTACTTGACTAGGCACGTTATGTCATTTTTACATATGGCATATATCTATTATCTCTTTTATTTGACTTGGTGCGCCACATATTTTGACACGTGACACCAAAATGGGTCTCTAGAAACATAACATTTAGGGCCTAACAAAGTAGGCTCGTCATTTGTAACCCCGAAGGTCAATGGACTAACATGCTAGAATTAGTTTAGACCTAAATAACCAATTCAATTATATTGATCCGCTTATTTGTTAGGATTAATATATCTTAAATTTAATTTAGTCCAAAATATTTTATAAATTTAAAATCCAATAAATTTTAAATTATTAAAACTCTTCTCTGCTTCAAGACTTGTCTATAAATACATTTAAAGACTTCACTTGTAGCATTAACATTGTGCTTTTTTGGATCTAATCATTAATATATGCATAAAAATTCATAGGATGAAAACTTAGTTACTCCATTACGCGGAGATTGTTTTTTTCACAATATTTAATAACCCCATTTTTTTGGTCTTTTTACAAAAAAATAAGTTTGATGGAAACTGAAATTATATTCGTGAAGGATTTCCCACATCGAGCCTTATCTCTCCCATTTGGGTTTCATTAGGTTACTTTAATCCTAATTTAACTACAACAACTTATACTTGCACCATCGTGAAACTCTATAAATAGATGTGTACTTCTTATTATCTCAGGAAAATATTGTAAGCTTTCTTCAGCAAAAGCTTTGAGCCTGATTGAGGAGTATTAAGGTGGGAGGTATTTTCTTGCTCTTCTCTTTTACGTTTTCTTTTATTGGTTGCGTTCTTTTTTTTGTAGGCCATCAAAAGTAGTATTTATATTATTGATGCTATAGAATGGAAATCTTTATCATAACACAATAATTTGACCTTTGGAGGTATGTGTTTAACGTTTCCGACTTGAGATCACAAATTTAATGTTTTATGAAATTTCAGATATTTAAGATTAAGGTGCAAATGGATATGCTTAGCGTTCCTATGTTGAGATAAAAATAATTAGGCTTTAGGAGATCATAAATATTTAAGCTTAAGGTGTGAATGGATATATCTAACATCTTCGTCTTGAGATCAGAAATTTAAGATATTATGACATAAGGAATGCTTGAATTTAAGGTGTGAAGGGATGTATTTAACATCTCCACATTGAGATCACAAATTTGAGTTTTATTAGATACAAAATATTTGAGCTTAAGGTGTGAATGGATGTGTTTAACATCCACACTTTGAGATCACAAATTTGAGGATCTACCATATATTTTGTCTAAGGTGTGAAGGTATGTGTTTAACGTTTATGCTTTAAGATCAAAAAATTGAAGGCTTAATGAGATCCCAAATGTTTGAGGGTTTTGTCTGAAATGATGTGTTTAACGTTCCCTCCTTGAGAATAGAAATTTGAGGTTTTATCATATCCTGAATAGTTAAGTTTAAGGCATGAAAGGATGCAACTTGAACTATGATTTTCTTCGACGATTACACTTGGAGCGAAACATTAAAAACTCAGACTTATTTCTCAGCATTTTTGTCATGTTGTCTATGTGCCTTTATTTTTTTCTCTAAAGAAGGAAATTTTATTCGGCCTCAAACTTTAAAGATGGCGAGCTTGATGGAAAATAGTCGAATGGTTAGCCTTGCAATCCCAGGTTTTACGAGTATTTACCATGGCTTAAATAAGATTTAGATTCATCACAACTTGACCATATCAAAGTTTGTTTTACTATTCACTATGTTTATAGGTGGCTTGCCTATTATCTCAACATACATTATCCACTTACTGGCGGGCCTTCTCTTCCACAAATGCTTGTATACTCTGTGGAGGGTGCTACAAAATATTTGGACAAAAATGAGGCAAGAAAGTGTATCCATCGAGGAAAAAGAATGTGTGGAAACAAGGTCGAGGGAATTAAGGTTGGAAGCAAGAGCAGAATCCATAGAATGCATGTTTGTGAGAAAGGAACCAAGAAAATTTGGTACAAGGCTTCAACCACAGAAGTGATAACCCATAGGTTCCACCATGAAGTGGTCACCATAACTTAGAGCATCCATCTGTTAGTGACCCCATGAACTCCAAAATGGAAGAAATGCTATCTTGGGTACTCAAGAAAGTTGAATCTATAGAGTTTGGAACATCAACTACCTAGTGACATTACTACCTTGAAACAAATGGTGAATTCTCACCTCACCTTAATGAAACACATTGAAGCTCACCTGAGTGAGATGTCAAGGGAACTCTTCTTAGTGGCATAGTGCCGAATCAAAAAGTTGGAAGAAGTAATATGATCCATTGTGTAAGGGTCATAACTCAATGCATAAGAGAGTTCGAAGATTATGTGATAGTCATTGCAATTGGTAGACCACGAAGAATACATATGGCTGAAGATCTACTGGAAGAAGAGGAGAATATCATCGTAAATAATCTTGTTAGTAGTGAAGAAAATGAATTTAGTAATGAAGAAGATGATACTATAGACACACCAATGCCTATTTCAAAGTGTCCTCCACCAACTCTACAATGGTTGGAAAAGAACAAAATACAGGCTAGTTTCAACAGTTTCTTTGAGATCTTCGAATAACTGCATACAAACATATCAGTGATAGTTTCATTCAAAGAAAAGCCAAAGTATGAAATAATTTCATTCAATGACAAGCCAAATTATGAAAAATAGTTGCATGAGGTGGTGACATGCAAAAGACACCAGAGCCATAGTGAAATTGTAGAACTTACTGAAGAGTGCAATTTAAGGATAATGAGAAAGATTCCCCAAAAGCTTGAGGATCCTAGGATTTAACCCTCCCTATAAATGGTGAAAAAATTGTTGGATATATATTATGTGATTTTTGGGATGACATCAATCTAATTCCCCTATTTATGTTCAAGTCACTTGTCTTGGCAGAATCACGTCTAACCAACATCACTTTGATATTAGAAGACATATCTTATATCTCTCTGGAAATAATAGTTGAAGATGTGCTCAGTAAAGTGAGAATTTTTTCATTCCTGTTGAATTTATAATTCTTGATTTTAAGGCATATGCTAGGATACCAATTATTGTAGGCTGCCCTTTCTTAGCCACTGGAGGAGCACTAATCTATGTAAAGGCCTAGAAGCTAACAATGAGGGTCAACGATGAAGAAATGACCTTCTTGGTTTATAAGGTGTCCTTCTCACACTCACATTATGGAGATCTATGCAGTATCATTACAGTAATGGTGAAAGTTGAACATCCCAAAATATCACTACTTTCATGACCACAAACAATTGAGAGGGATCTCAAGAATAAAGGGTTATTATGTAACCCTTGAGAGAGCTATCCTCTTTAACACTTTTTATTGGAGTTTATGCTGGAAATAAGAGTGCACTAATATCTAATAAGTAACTAAAACTAAAAATGTTTGTGTATTCTCTTACATGTGAATTTATGTTGTGGTTCCAAGCACTACAACCACAAAATATTGACTTGTAGTTTAAGTTGTAAATCATATTTATCTATAAATGGATGCTAGTTGTTGGACAAATACAAACGTTCAATAGTATATTGTATTTCAGATAGTTGGACGATAACTTTTTTATCAGAAGCATGGGAAAGGTTCAGAGATTTATTGGAACCTCGAGATCATGTAGTTCATAATACCATAATATTTGATACATTATAGAAAGCAGTTGATTTGATGAACCAGTCTTTATCCACAACCGTAGGAAGTGAAGACTTGATCAACATGTCTAGTGAGGAAGTCACAAAGGTAATGAACAATGTAACAAGACATGTACATGAGTTAAACATCCTGTTTAGAAAGGTAATGACAGAAATCCTAGAGAATAGGAGTAGACAAAGGAAGTGACATATTGCGGGGATCTTTTGATCTGCAAGCCGGTTTACTAAGCCAAATTTGTCATGTTATGATGTTAAATCAAGTTCTACTCTGGACGCAACTTATGATTGTAATAGTGTAGAACTTGATAAGAAAAATACAAAAATAATAGTTGTGCCACGATTAAAACTTAGGCACTTGGTTGGAGGCAACCCACCTTACTATCAATTATTTGAGTATTTTTTAAGTATAAGGTACCATGCGAGGGAGGAAGCATGCATGGAAGAATGTAAGTGTTAGAAATATTTGCTACATATACACAGACTTTGGGATGGGCTTCACCACATAGAGCTAGTTTTTCCCTGCACTGAACCCCGTGCTACATTATTGGCAAGATTCTTCGTAGTCGAAAAATAGGTAAGACACATGTTGGAGTTAGAAACGCTAACCGTGATCCCCACTATAGCTCCCTTGCAATGCCTGTCATGTTCTTAAATAGACTGGGTCAACTCGACTCAATACACAAAATATAAGCCCTAAGACCCCTATTTCACCTCATTTTCAAACCTCTACACCACACCTCTTCCAAGATATCTTAAGAGGCCACGAAGCACCTCCAAATTCACAAATTTCATACTCTATAACTATATTAAACATCAAGGTAAGTTTTAAATTACTTTATGCTTGGTTACCATGTTTCTTAAACTTAGTTTGTTCAAATCCTTCACTATTCATTCCCTAGTTTATAAAGAATGTATAAAAGTAATGGTCATGCAATTATTATCACAAAAATTTGGGTTGATTGTAAATGTTGATATGTATGTAGTGAACATTAAGTTTGCAATTGCATAGAAATTGTAAATTTTGATAGCCCTAGGGGTTATTTTTTAATTTAAACTACATAAATTTTCGAGTTGTTAGACAGTACTACATGAAAATGGTTTTTTGTCAATGATCTTAGTTATTAATGAAAGTTTGAGTACCCGAACATAGAGACTAGTAACACTATTCTAGAAAATTAAGTGTGTGGTCATCCCAACCCTCTTCAAACATAATTTTTCTATTCTTTTAAACTAGAATCTTATAATCCATATATTTTGAATTAATAGGTTCTATGTCATCAAGGTCATAAAGAGGGAAAGCCTCGGTTGTTTCCGATAGGAGGAACTTAAAAAGGTCATAAATGGGATAAATCTCATAGGTTGCCCCATCGGTGCTTTCTAATCATGCACCTCCATGAAGATTTGGCCGATGCTAGATAAATGAGGCTGAGGGTAAGCAATTCTTTAAAGTCAAAGAGAGGTGATATATACCATCTCGATGAAAGAAAGGATAAAGAAAGCTTATCTATAGAATCCCCGTGTACTTGAACATTTACACACCCTGGATATGGATTACATATTTGAGGACCAAGAAGAGTGCAATATGAGTTTAGTAAGGGAATTATATGCAAATTGGGATCCTTGCAACTATAGAATCTAGGTGTCTATAAGAGGCCAAGTATCCAATTTTATGGCCATAGTAATGAATGAGGACTTGCACACTTTGGTCATCCATCCTGCTCTATTGCAGGAGTTACACATCCGACCTCTGTATCAAGCTATTAACCACACACTATGTGTCCCGAGGTTAAGATCCAGGTGGACATTCTACCAGCTTACCGGTAGGCACCACACATTTCCATTCACTCATTTGAACAAAATATTCAAGTTTCAACTCAAAATAGTATGCACTTATCTTATTCTTTTAACACACCTTATACAAATTACCCAATACAGGGTACGTCTAGTATTTTCCTTGATATCTGGTGATCCCATAAATATGAGAGTAGTAATGCGATCTGTGATGAAGAAGGATAGGGTATCAAAGGGCTTGAGATACAAATTTGGTAACTTGGTGACTATCTTCTTGAAGAGCCTTAGAGTGGAGGGGAAGGAGGCTAACTACATACCACTTTGAAATATGAGAGGAGTGGACATCACTAAGTCAGAGTAACTTGATACTCAACATAGGTGTATACTTATTTATTTCAAGCAAAATGCTCATACATCTAGCTATCAGAGCTAGCTATTAGAGTTATATGTATGGTAAAAATATGTTACAACTGAGATATGGTGGCCTCCCTCCTAAAGAGTCATAGATACAACAACTATATAGAGACTATCTACTTAGTGGCAGTGTACTTAGGTTATGCCACATAGCCCAAAGTTCGAAGAGTTGATGGATGATGATGTTGCCACCAATGTCGAGTTAGCATAGGAAGACTCAGATGGAGAGCATGAGAATTGCTCCTATCTAGGAGACAAGGAGCTTGTTCCCAACATAGAGTATGTCTTGGAAAGGGAGTTCATATTTTCTTTTTTTCCCACTTTTGTTTGTATTGATATTAGCTTTGAGGATAGTGCATTATTTTATATGTGGGGTGGAGGAAACACATTTTCTTTGTATTGTATTTTTTTTTATGTCATAGAGGTCCGTCCCTCTTTTATTTTCCTATATTGTCTCCATTATCAAGTTACATGTGTTTTGATTATTATGTTTTGGGGATGTAATGATAGGTTAAATTTATACTTCTAGTTAGATGATTTGCGCTAAATTTTTTTATTGCATGTGTTGATATACTATTGTACTTTTATTAACTTTAATTTTTTTTTGGGGTTCCTCGATTTTTGTGTTTGATGTTTTTTCAAAGAATAGTCCACTTGAACCGACTAGTTTTTTTTTATTTCTTTGAAGAGTGGATTTGTTTTTAGGAATAATTTTTCTAGGTGCATTAGAATGATTATATCCATCACTAGTTAGCTCTATATATTCTAAAATAGAAATTTCTAGACTTCTTGAGAATTCATTCATATAAAGAGAATAAAAAGATAGAGAACTTAAGTGGGGACACACACAGTTTTAAACAAGACTCTAAACTAAAGTAGGGATTAATTATGCATCATGTCATACAATGTGTTTAGTTGTAAATACTGGAGTCTTCGCGAAACATGTTTGAATATATTATTATGCCATATGTGATGCATCATGCATATTAAAAATCTAGAACTTGCCATGTGTATGTGATTTGAACTTAGTAGATAGACTATTGGATATGATCAAGGCATCATTTCTTGATATCCTATTATTTTGACCTTGTTATGATGCCTACTTGTACATCTTCCTTCGTTAAGTTTATTTGTGTCTATAACCTATTTCATTGTGTAACTACATTATGTAGTTGAATCCCGTTTCTTGGTTAACCTAAGATTTTTATCCATAAGTCCTTAGTGCACTTTGAGTTGAAAAGCTTAAAGAAGAAAAAAGGAGATAAGAAAAAGGAGGTAGAGACTTAGAGAAGTATGACTATGTGGTAAAGAAGAAATAGAAAGTGGTTTTCATATATAAAATGGCTATGTTAGTTTTTAGTAAGGAAGAAAAGAAAGAAAATATGAAAGAAATAAGAATCCATGTTAGCAAATAATAAAGTGAAAAGGGACGAAATCTAAACGAAAGTTGATGGGAAAGCAACATAAAATTTGAAAGTAACGGTAATATAAAGAAAAGAGATTAATTGTGTATAGCCATTGTCATAGAGTGCATAGGAAAGAGTAGTCAGTACTGTAACCAAATTATTTTTACTCGTGCCTTAGCAAAAATTACAACCCAAAAAATTCCTTTTGATCCTACAGTTCCTTGCTTTGATTGATTCAGTAATACCCTAATCGCAAGCCTATAATATGTATGATATGTTTGGAATTTTCTTGCGAGAGTGAGTGGATTTAACTTTCCTATGTCTATGATGGACTATATATTTGCGTGATGAATAAAAATGGAACTACTTTTAATAGTAAGGGCACTTGATAGTCTAGAGGTTTTGTTGTTTGCATGAAATGTCTTTGATTTGAAAGACTTGTACTTGAATTTGTGACACTTAGATCGTGATTAAAACTATTTATATCAACTGAGCTAAGAGTAGCATTGTAACACCTCGACTTCAAAAAGGCAAGAAAATTTCAATTTTCTCAAACCTAGTGTCTAGACCAACGACACCATCCACGGCCCGTAGGTGGGATGACGGTCTGTCGATGGTGGCGTGGTCCACGAGTTGGATTTTTCTAAAGATATCTAGTTTCAGTAATTTGTAATGGTTCACCAGGACGGCCCGTCATCCATTCCATGAGACATAGATAGGTTTCGTAGGTGAGTCCCATACTTAGAGAGATTTCAAAGTTAGAAGTCGAGAACGACGACCACAACCTACGGTCCGTAGACTCAACCAGGACCATAGGAAGGGGTCCGTCATTGGTGTCCTAGTAATTGAGTCTCTGAAGTCAACGACGGATGAACAGGACGGTCCGTAGGTTAAGCCACAGACCGTGGTTCGCCACCATCGTTGACAACGGTAGTTATTTTGAAAGAAAGGGCTTTTGGGTCAACTTCAAACAGTCATATCTTTTAGCACAAAATTATATTAGGTGGCCCATGACCTATCAAATAATAGATAATTAAATCATCTTTCTAACGCCACCGAGTTTTCTAAAATCCAAGCTCGAAGTAAGAAGTTATGCATTTTTGTGCATCCATGTCGGGTAGACCATGAACCACGACGCAAGTCGACCGACCGTGGTCCAAACGACGGTCCGTCAGTGGTCTCGTGGATGGCCTTCGTCAGTTTCTAAGTCAGGGGTTATTGGGTCTTTTCCCTATTGTTTTAATTCAATACTATGTCATTTTTCTCTCTAATAGAAGCCTATATAATGATTTTAAACCCCCAAATCACCCAAACCCAATTCATTCTCTCAAATTCTCAAAAGAAGATCAAGTTCTTCCTCTCCAAATATTTCTATCTCTATAAGTTGAAGAAGAAAGCTAGGGTTTCAATATCAAGCCTCCAAATCCTCTATTGCTTCCAAGCTTTTGGCATCAAGGTATGATAGTCTTCATCCATGGAGCCCTTTCCTCAATTGAGTTCCTAAATTCTCAAATTGAAGTTAGGGTTTTTTTCCATGTCATGGGTTCCTTTCAATGTTGATTTATTTGATTGATTTAGGAAGTTTTATGCATGAATTGAAGTAATTACATATTTTTAAGTTGATTTCCCATGAACCCATGTATAACCCATGTTTTCTAAGCTATGTTGATATAATGTGGGTCTTGGACTATGAAAGATGAATTTATGAAAATATGCATGTCTTATCTCTATGAAATAGATGTAAATGAATTTGAAGATGCATTGACTTTGAAACTATGATGAAGCTTATGGATTATTGAAAATAAAGCATGTTCATGAAAGTATGTTTATGAATCAAGAAATCTTATAGATGAGATTGTCTATATGTTCTATGAAGCTTGGCCACATGACATGAATGACATCTAGATTTTCCCTCAATGCTTTTTGGGGTATTTTCCTAAAGTAGGTCTTGATTAGTATGGTATCTGGATATGCCATCAAAGATTATAGGCCACAATTTAAAAACTATTTCCATTAGTATGAGGGGCATCTCTAGTATGAAGTGAATGACTATGGGCCTTAAAAGCTATTATGAAAAGATCATGGACGGTGAAAGATTTTCTCACGCAGGGTCTAAGGAGCTATTCTTATATGACTTTAGCTTGGATTGGTTACTTAATTTTTCTTTTCCATGGATCATGAGACAAGTTAAGATTAATAACTACTATGTGGGATTTATGCTTAGCACCGAGAGGATATTGAGATTGAAGCTCTCCCGAGTTGAGGGCTGGTTTCTAATAGCAAGCTCCTTATCCCTTACTTATGTCCCCCCATAGGATGATAGTCTAGATGGACATTGGCTAGTGGATCCACTTTAGCTCAGATTCATGTTTCTACCTTGGCAAGTAGGACAACCCTTTTCGGTGGAGGAGACACCGGAGGATTATGTTATAGCTCTCATGGTCTTTATATCAGTTAAGGCTAATTCCCACAATAATAATGAACTAAGGTTACTTCAAGAAGTATCTCACATGTGTTCAAAGACAGTCTTACTTGCATTGATCATGATTTCATTTTATGTTTTCTAACCCTCTTATCTTATGTTTTAACTTGGTCCTTGCATATCAAGAAAATGTCCTTTTTAGCATGATTTCATATTTTTATGCATGGCTATCATACTTGGTGAATTTTTGTACCAACGCATACTCTTTCCTATATTTCTTATACTAAAATATAGGGTCCAACAATTCTGTTTAACACTTTCGTGGCTAGGATCTCTTTGTAGTTTAAGATAGAAGATTGGTGAGGCCTCATGTTTCGAGGACCAAGCCTTTATTTCATTATGTCTTTTCATTTTAGGTTTGAACTTAATGTACGGGTTACATCCCAATTTCCTCTTATGTACTAGATGGCTTTGAGACGATGTTTAGACATCCGTTTTTCTCTATAAAACTTTTATATGTTGAAACTATCTTTTAAATCGTTTAAATTCTATTATCTTGTATGATGTATGCTAAGTGGCTTGTATGGGGCCTTTCGGGGTCTTGTACATCATGTTACGCCTAGGGGATTCCTTGGGTCGTGACAAACTTAGTATTCAGAGCACAAGGTTTAGAAAGGTCTTAGGAAGTCTCATAAGCCACGTCGAGTAGAGTCTTGTTCATGAGTGTGAAGCGCAACACATTTATGAATGAGAGGCAATAAGATGTTTAGTAAACTCCACTTCTTTCATTAATCTAAAGTCGTGCGATAGAATATAACTCTAGGTGTCTTTCTCCCCTAACCCTTATTTATGTTTTTCAGAATATGTAACACCCCGACTTTTCGGAACTCTAATTTAACTCGTACATTCTTGGAAAAACAAAGAGGGTGAGTAATGAATTAAGAATGATGTCATACGTCGTATGAATTAAGAATGATGTTGTATGTCATACTTTCTTCTCATTGTCAATATCCACTTGGGGCCAAGCATACACCCCTAGATTCATTATTAAGCCTTGCTTAACATTCATGTCTCATGGAAGAATGTCCTTGACAAAGAATCGATGTTCAAGTAATTCTATCACGTTATGCACTCAAGCATTCATAAGGTAGATTAGGTGAGTATAGGCCTTTCACCACAATTCTATCGTTTAATCTACTATTCTCATATATACTTTACTCTCAACGCCTTAACATACATAATTAACCCTATTAGCTTTACCTTCAAAACCCTAGTGTTCAACATTCATGACTACAAGCCTTATTCTCAAAGCTTTACCTCTTACAATCTTCATACACACCTAGATCACAAGATATTCTAGTCACAAGCCTCATCTTTAAGCAATTCTAGTCATAATTCATCATAAAGGTTCAATCTCAAGCTTTAATAGTCATGATTCATCCAATATACTTTAATCTAATTCAATTCATGTTTACATGCTTCTATTCTGGAACAATTACTATACATGTCACCAATTCTAGAAGATCACCTATGAATCCTTAATTTCACTTCACAAGGCATAAACCCACATTCTTCAATTTCATCAATTATGCTAGGGTTAACCATGGATAACATGTAATATCATCATAATATCATGATTCACTACTAATTCAATCATAAACTATCAATATTCACTCAATTGGATCAACATCTATCATAACCCACAACATTGAAGAAACCCTAACTTGAATTGGGGATTTTCTTCATCAAATTGGAGAATTCTAGGGGGCTCCATGGATGGAAGAATCCATGGATGAATAAGCTAACATACCTTGGATACAAAGCCTTACAAAGCTTGCAACAAGGGAGTCTTGTTCTTGACCTAGGCTTCAAGCTCTATCTTCTTCTTCAAGTCTTAGAGAGAGAAATATTTGAGATGAGAGCTTTTGGGGATTTGATTTGGGTCTTGGGATATAATGATTTAATTGGGGTGGTTAAAAGGTTAAAATAGCTTATATAGGGGTTCTATGACTATACAAAACGACCCCACTTAATAACCACCTAATATGGAATTTCCCTAAATACCCCTCATTAGGCAGCCTACTCCCAGGCACCATGACAGGGCTCACGAGCCGTGGTCTTGCCCGTGGTCCTTGGGTAGTGGCTTGGCCTTGGGGTCTTGGCCTTCACAATTGAAGGCACTTTCACGGCCACTCCCATGATCCTTCTAGGCCTTCACGAGTCGTGAAGTGGCTCGTGTGGAGGAGGCCTACTTGGCAAGCCTTGAGGGGCACACTGCCTCACCACCACGATCCGTGGTGGCCACCACGAGCCGTCTAGGCTCTCGTGGTCATTGGCAGTGCCATGGCAAGGATGGGGCAGCCTTGGCTCTTGCCTTGGCCCTTGCCCCTTTGCCTTGGTTCATGCCCTCAAGTCTTGACTCGTAGCCCTCAATTTAACCCTAGATGGTCTACTAAACTACGGTGTGTAACAATATCTCCCCCTTGGAAACATTCGTCCTCGAATGACACTCTAGGCACTTCTTAAGGTCACAACTCTAGACTAGCAACCTATCATGAATGCAACTCATCTAAATGCATATAACAAAGGAGGAACCTCATCTCCAAGCGAAACATATTCAATGCAACACAAGGAAGTAGGAACTACATCTAACAACCCAAGATGCAAGAAATTCTCATAACTTGCCATGTTCAAAGAGGAACTACCATCTCCTAGTCATAAAATGCTCAACATACACTCATGGAGCCTATATGTAATTTACTCTCAAAAAGCATTTATTCATGGAGGAATCTTTCAACTCCAAACTAAGGCATGCTCATATATTCATCTCATGAAGTCAAATAGGCAACTCATACTCAATGCACTACAACATTAGGAAAATAAGCATGTGAACTCATTTTCTAAATCACAAGCTTTCATGAACATGCATCACATAAAGAAATCATGGAAACATCTAAAACACACATGACTTCACACATAGACCAAACCATGAACATTAAGAACACTCAATGACCTTGCTATCTAAGCATACCATCTCCCCCTTGGGAGCAAGCCTAAACGGACTTTCTAAGCACCGTCTCTTCCAATTCTACTAAGGTCGGATCCTGTAACACCTCGACTTTTTGAAACTCTAATTTAACTCGTACCTTCTTGGAAAAATAAAGAGGGTGAGTAATGAATTAAGAATGATGTCATATGTCATATTTTAAGTTTTTAAGGGCTGTATCTCAACTTTTTAAGTTAGGTAAGTTGCAAAATAAAAGTTGGCGAAAGTTATCGTAAGTTCCTTTTAAAATATTTCTCTGAAATTTAGGTCAAATGTCTCGGAGGTTTTATCCCAATCTATAAAGATTTATGGGGCCTACAACCCATAAAATCGAAGGTCTACGAGTCTAGTTTCCAACGCATCAAACCGTTCGTTCATACGACTTCAGAATAGAGAGATATTTAGGTTTTCGTGAGACTGCACAAGCAGGCACATGAGGTGGGTCCCCTAGGTCGGTGGAACTCTTTATATATCTTCTTCTTCGACTTTTCTTCATTTTTTTCAGTAAATATCCAGAAAATTTAGAAAACCCACTTTTAGGATCAACCAAATTATATATTTTCTCGACTTAAGTCCTTGACCAAATTTGTTCTACGCGTTGAGCTCGTCATCATGGTATAATTTGTTTTATCGATTTCGTAGCATATCATAATTTGGTGTTGGGACAGCAAGGGTTTGGATATACTTTATGGTTTTGAGGTGTATTACGAACTTAAGATCAAGGTAAGACCCTTCTTTCATCGACTCTAGTTTTGATAAGCCGCAAATAGCATTTTGTGACGGAAATACATATGTTTTATCGGATTATCATGGTATCTTCTATTTTCGTGGGTTGATTATGGTCCTGCCTTGTTGTAGTAGCGAGGGGGGCTATGAGTAAAAGTCGTTAGGCAATGTGAATTCAGCGAAAAAGGTATGTTAAGGCTATTCCCTTCTTATGGCATGTTTCCTTAAAGCTTAGGAGTAATGTAATTGGGCTGTTATCATTGTTATACTTGTAGCCGTTAGTGTTGATTGTTGGCTGCCTTAGTGGATATAATCCTCCCTTGTCGGGATTCTTATTCAGTTAGTAGCGTCCCTATGTCGGACACGACTTAGAGGCTACTCGTATAGGTTGCTTATAGCTAAATTTCTCGCTTTTAGCCTATTGGATTATTATTGTTGCCCTTGGGGCTATTGTGGTTAGCTGCAGAAATGTGACCTATGCCTAGAAGGGCTATGTTCTGCCTAC
>JAJONR010007038.1:0-39029 GCA_029582245.1 Solanum etuberosum
GAAAAGACTAAAATACCCTTTCAAAATCCGGATTGGACTTTCCTTATTTGAACAGCCCAACTTCCAATGGGAATATCTCACTCATACGAACTCGGAATAGCGCAAACTTGGCGGCGTTGGAAAGATTATTCCAAGATCTTTCCTACGATATCTGGAAACACACCTAACTCATCCCGAACTAGGAGTTTTGGTCGTTTGAAGTTGGTCAAAACTTAACTTAACATACTTACCAAAATTTTCAGATTTTTATAATCTTTCCAAAAATGGTTATTTCCAATTTTTAACTTCTTCCTAGTTATTTCAATTTGCGAGATGTTACAAAACCAAGCTTAAATCCCCCTAAGGCACTTGAATCTTCCCTTTCCGGATTCTTTCTGCTTGTTCTAGGTGTACAAACAATTAATATACGCAAGGATCAATAAATTAAGGTTTAATTATACGGATTATAACAAACCCAAACCCAAGACCAACCCCATGATCCCAATAACCAACTTAGAAATTTTTTAACCATTAACTTAAGGTCAAAATCTTCCCCCAATAATAATTACCCAAGAATCTAAGTTGTACGGATCGAAAAATGAATTAGGAGAGTAAAATCCTTACCTTTAGCACCAAAAATTGTGGAAAATTTCCAAGAAATCACCTGGGGTCGTCTCCTAACTTTTAAGAACGAAGTTTGCAGAATAATGATATTTTTGGGGTTTATTTCCGACTTAAGTCGCGACTGTCCCATTGTGGCGTCTCCCATCCCGCTACAGCGGCCTCGCCTTCCCCTGGCGGGATAATTTCCGCCCTAACGGCTTGCACGGAAACAGAGAGTCAAAATTTGAGTTCCAAACTCCCATTTCACAACACACCTTCAACCTATGACATTCAAAAACTACTCATTCACGCTAAGATCAGTTTCGGGAGTCCTACTCACCTGAATTCGATTCCGTAAAGTCGTACGATTTTCTTAACGTCTTAGCTATCTACTCATGTCATCAAATTCATAATTAGATCTCTCATTCATTACCAGATTTCCCTAGACCTTCATTGATTCAGCTTTCGTCCAAAGCTGGAATAGGCTAGGAATTTCTAAGTTACTAGTCAAAAGTTTTTTGGCCCCAATTCTTTCCCCATTGGGTTTTCCCTAATGATAGAATCAGGTCGTTACAATATATACCAATTTACCCATCACTCGTCCCCAAGTGATCAACTAGAAAAGACTGGCTAAAGTAAGGGTAGATTAGTACTTGAATCGCTGAATAGCTGGGGATACTTATCTCGCATGTCCTTCTTGGTTTCCCAAGTCGCTTCCTCAATCGGATGATGCTTCCATTGGATTTTGACAGATGTAATATCCTTTGACCTTAACTTGTGAACTTCCCTATCTAGAATGGCTATAGGCTCCTCCTCATAAACTCCAAATATATGACCTTCCGGCCTGCATACTCTTTATGCCTGTTCTAAGCTGCTAGAACATCTCCCGAATAAATTTCACATTCCCTAATGATTCTCATCAAAAGGTCCCACCTCAAATGCATCAAACCAACCACTGGGAGACCTACATCCCCTCCCATACAGTGCATCAATGAAGTCATCTCAATACTCGAGTGATAAATATTGTTGTACGTAAACTTAACTGACAACAAAAGGTATTCTCAATAACCACCAAAGTTGATCGTACACACGTCTGCCACATGTTATCAAGGACCTTGACACAATCATCATGACTAATCATTTCTCACATAAGCATGATAAAATTCTAAATCAATACTGGTTACAATTAGAGGTGGACCTGAACGAACCAACACATACTCATAATACTCAAACAATCATAGTTCTTATCAACATCTCCTTCTCACAACATAAATTTCCATGAGCTTAAGTTATAAAAAATTAATCTTTAGACATCAGATATTCATCGAGGGATATGTCCAAGCATACAAACCCTCCAACAACGTTATTGAAATGCTAGATTTAGTAATTGTAGATTACCTCTTAAAAACAGTAGAATTGGACCCACGATACATGACCTCGACGACTAGATGAATATTAAGATTATCGGAGAACCATAGATACGCATGGTAGCTCTTCTATAAACTCTCATAAGCAAGGTGGTACATGTAGAACCACTGAAATACTTTAACAACTCCAAGACAACACCACATAAGACATCTAAAATAACCACGTCTTCTCAAATCATCCCACTCAACCAAGAGAACATCGTAGGATCGGTACACCTGATCCACTACTAGAGATCCACCCACAAAAGTGAAAACACGCGTGAGCATAGCTAGTGCATCATACTCACAACCATGTACAAAATGAAATAGATGGTCACATAAGAATTTATCGAATAACACTAAAGGTTTTCCTCTGAAGAGTCGATACCAGCCATTTCCATTTAGTTGACTCCATATACTCTTCACATCATTCCACTGAAGCCCATACTCTCAGTACTAACAACCATCATAAACACTCCGACCATTTACCTTACTCTAAACCAACACTTTTTAAATGAAAGCCCTTCTTAGGTACTTTAACAATCAACAGTAATAACTTTACGACCCAACCCAGGTGTAAGTCCTTTCAAATGCTCAATACCTGATACAATTGATCATTTCTCACCTTGTAAATTCATACCTTGAAAAAATATATCACCACGAATGTAGACATTACAATGAAAAATCTGAATTGTAAATTCAACAGTATGACACAATCCCCTTATCTATCAACTTAGCTTATACCTTAAAGTTTTTTTTTTTTTTCTGAATTCATGGATCTTCGCTTATCATTGATCGCATCTCCATTGAACTTACAATATCTTTCGCTAACAATTCAATCGTACTCATTACTAAACTCAAAAACAAAACAAAGCACTTATAATCACACTCGAGCTAGTGTCTGTACACTTCTTTCTCAAGTCTTTTTCAATAGTTTTTAACCAATATGACGGACCCGTGACACTATTACCATCGCCACAACAAAACGAATGAAATCACGCTTCTCTGAACCTAATTATCTACCCCTATGAAGATACCTCTTTAGCCTTTGAAATCAAATAAATTATTCTTGCTCTCGCCTGTCTCTAAAGGTTGTACTACATCCCACTATATTTTTCTTCATTATAACTCTAGCTCTTTAAAATTCTATTCGAGTGGTGTCCCACCATCTTTTAAAACTTTCCATACAACCACGTTACTCACCAAAGATTAGAAAACCACAACCTTAGATACTCACAAGTCGTAATTACTATACAAAATTCGCTTAACCAACAATCTTATTATATAGTTGCATCCCCTAACAATCCATCACGAACTCTTATTACCATTATGCTCAGTTAGCCCTGGCTATCGCTACGAAGTCAACCTTTTCATCGACTTGACACCTCAACTCAGGTATACCCATCAAATTCAAAGGACTAACCCAATTTTATACGCACTTTCTTACTAAAATCTTCAATTGCCTTCACCCAAGTATAGTAAATGGGACTTTCTTTATCCATAAGCTTCTCATTCCGGTATTAATCCACTCCCTTATGGCTTAAAATAAAATTACCAGTCCTCATACTACCATCCTTCTTGTTAACAAACAAGACATGAGCACCCCACGGAAAAGCACTAGGACGGATGAAACCTTTATCAAGAAGCTCTTGGATTTGAGCTTTAAGCTCTCTCAATTCTGCCAGAGCCATGCGATAAGGAGGAATGGAGATGGGGCGAGTGCCAGTTTCCAAGTCAATGCAGAAATCTATATATCTATCCGGAGGCATACCAGGCAAATCAGTAGGAAACACTTCATTGAATTCAGACACTACAGGAATAAACTCAATAGAGGGAGACTCAACATCAACATCCCGAATATGAGCCAATTACGCCAAACACCCTTGCCCCACCAGTTTCCTAGCCTGCATGAAAGATATGACCTTCGATGGCTTAGGCTTGTACACCCCTTCCCACTCTAACCTTTCCCTACTCGGGATCTCTAGAGTTACAAACTTAGCATTACCATTAAGCACATCATAATAGGGGGATAACCAAGTCATGCCTAAGATTATATCAAAGTCAGTCATATCCGAAATAACCCAATCAACCCAAGTCTGAAAATCCATAAACACAACAGGACAAACACGATATGCATAAGTGGAACCCAGATCAAACCAAACAGTAGCCATCCGATCACAGACAAAAATAGTACATGTGATCACTGCATCAGACACCTCAGTCTCGGTTTTGCCTGGGAAGGCATAAAACTGAGCCCTGTCATCTTAACGGGCAACCTCCTTTCCTGGCTACACCGCTCCTCTACCTGCATTACCATTTTCCCAGCCTCCACAACCTCACTGATTTCCTTCTCCCCCACCTTGTGGACGTCCTCTGCCATTACTACCACTGCCCGCGGTTACCACTACTCTGGCCTTCTGCGGCACGGGATCAGACATGTGCGGATGGGGACAATTTCTCCTCATATGCCCAGGTTCTCCATAATTTGAACACACTTAATAACTTAAGCAAGTAAGCATCGCTGCTATTGGAGCAGTCGTATCCTGACCCTCTTTGATATACAATCAATCCATGAAATCGTTGTATAACTTCTAACCTCAATTGGCATAACTTAATTTCATCATTCACTAAACAACCCATACATGTTATGACAACAATACTAAATGCATTTCCCAAAGTAGTGGTGTTCATTATCTAGCCGTCCCTTACATAAACTTCTTAAATGTTGTCACATATAAGTTAGAATCTGCAAATCTGACCTTAATCCCTTCACAAACAACGATAGTAGCTAACGAGCCCCACAAAACTCCTAATTTCAATCACATAACTAGGTCGGACCCAATTCCTGACTGCTTCAATCTTTTAGGGATCTACCATTACCCCTTCCCTTGAAACTACATGCCCCAAAAAGGAAACCGAAGTCAAACAAAACTCAAACTTAGAAAATTCAGCATACAATTTTTGTCTCCCAAGGACACTCAAAACTATACGAAAATGGTCAGCATGTTCTTCCTCACTCTTAGAATAAACTAAAATGCCATCAATAAACATCATAGCAAACGAATCTAGAAATGGTTTGAACACACCATTCATCAAACTCATGAAAGCTGCAGGCGCGTTTGTCAACCCAAACGGCATCACTAGAAACTCGTAGTGTCCATAGCAGGTTCTGAATGCCCTTTTTGGTATATCCTCAAGCCTAACCTTTAACTGATGATAGCTAGACCTTAGATCAATCTTAGAGAAAACGGATGCACCCTGCAACTGGTCAAAAAGAACACCTATTCGAGGCAGTGGATACTTGTTCCTAATGGTGACCCTATTCAATTGGCGATAGTCTATGCACATTCTCACTTGCTAGTAATGGTGTTACCACTTTTGTTGCACAAGTTCGGACCATATAGTGAAGGAGGAAAGATATCAATTTGTATCACCCAGATACCAATTAGATTAACTTAGCTATGTTAGGCTCTTTAACCATTGTTGTAGCTTATCATATGTATTCCATTCCCCCTTATCCGTATCTAACTACTGACTATGGTACTCCAGCGTTTAGAAATTGGTTAATCGGTAAAGAGACATGTACTTGATGCCCCGCCCAAGAGAGAGACCCAAGTCCTAGGAGCCCTGCCAAATAGTCAAGTAACAGCACGAAAGGAGTAGAAACAAAGAGATTTCCTAAAGTCCTATAGCCTCGCGAAGAAAAGTACAGACGTTTACGTACCGTTCCGCAAAACTCTACTAGACTCATTTTGGTACAATGAGATCAACGAACCTAGGGCTCTGATACCAACTTTGTCACGACCCAGACCTTTGTGATTGGCACCCACACTAACCCTCCGGTGGGAGAACCATTACTACTAACCAACTAAACCCAAAACTAATCATTTAAAGATACCGAAGCAGGTTTAAATGCAGAAATAAAGTGGAATTCCCATAAACTCCGGAAATCTAATAAAACGATTACTAAAATATTGCGGAAAACACCCCTAGAATCTGAAAGTCAATGTACCAAAACATCTAAATCAACAAGTCTAAGAAAATGGGTGCAACCCAAACTAACATAAGAATATCTGAAGTACTAGTCTAAGTCCGAATAGAAATGGACTAAACATAACGAGAACCCATGGCAGCCTAGAAGAACTGGCTCACCCTTGAATTCGATGCCGATCACTGATCTCCAAAATGAGGTCTTTCAGTAGCCGCCTGAAGATGCCATGTACTCAACAAAGAAAGAGCAAGTGCAATATCAGTACACAACCACAGTGTACTGGTAGGATCACGCGACTATGTCAATAAGTGAAAGATACATAAGCAGTTACCAAAATGTAAACACGCATATACTGAACATATACAATATCAGTTATCATTTCAGGAGCAATGTACAATTCCACATTCTCAATAATACGCATATATAACAAGTCAATGGTCCTCTCATGGAACCCATACTCAAATTGTTAGTGTGCCGGATCGTGGCACCCGATCCAAGTTAGTGTGTCGGATCGTGACACCCTTTCTAATATATATGTCGGTACGTGACATTCGATCCCAGTTAGTGTGTCGGAACATGACACCCGTTCCATTCAACATGCCACAATCACAATCACAATGTACATTCTCATAATCATACAATCAAGTGTTTTTTCATGGCATACAATCATTCATTCATACTCATTTACAATAGATGTGATCAATAGTGCAACATTTGCATACACACATGCATTACAATGAAGCAATTACTAACATACATCACACAAACATGAAATCACAACCATCACCTACCTCAAAACCAAGCGTGAATCCCCCTAAGGCACTTGAATCTTCCCTTTCCGGATTCTTTCCGCTTGTTCTAAGTCTACAAACAATTAATATACGCAAGGATCAATAAATTAAGGTCTAATTATTCGAATTATAACAAACCCAAGACCAACCCCATGATCCCAATACCCAACTTAGGGCTTTTTTCACCATTAACTTCAGGTCAAAACCTTCCCTCAATAATAATTACCCAAGAATCTAAGTTCTACGGATCGAAAAGTGGATTAGGGGAGTAAAATCCTTACCTTTAGCACCAAAAGTCGTGGAAAACTGCCAAGAAATCGCCTGGGATCGTCTCCTAACTCTTAAGAACAAAGTTTGCAGAATAATGACGTTTTTGGGGTTTATTTCTGACTTAAGTCGCGAGTGTCCCGCTACAGCGGCCCCGTCCTGGAGGCTTGCACGGAAACAAAGAGTTGAAATTTGAGTTCCAAACTCCTATTTCACAACACACCTTCAACCTATGACATTCAAAAACTACTCGTTCACGCTAAGATCAGTTTCAAGAGTTCTACTCGCCCGAATTCGATTCTGTAAAGTCGTACGGGTTCCTTAACGTCTTAGCTATCTACTCATGTGATCAAATTCATAATTTTATCTCTCATTCATTACCAGATTTCCCTAGACCTCACTGACTCAGATTTCATCTAAATCTGGACTAGGCTAGGAATTTCTAAGTTACTACTCAAAAGTTTTCTGGCCCCAATTCTTTCCCCATTGGCTTTTCCCTAACGACTGAACCAGGTCGTTACAGCCTTCCATCCTATCCATCAATTTGTCAATTTGAAACTCTTGGTGTTGTACATGCTTGGTTAATCCTTCAACCAACTTCATCAGATTCGCAAGTTGTTCCTCAGAAGAAGAAGCAGTAGTTATCATTGCTTGGATGATCATTGGGGATGTAGGAGAACAACATGGATTTTCACGTAAGTTGATCTTCAGCGAACTCACATTGCATGATTCATGTGCTTAGTATTCATTTGTTGAATCATAGTTCTCATTTGTGGTAGAGTTCTTGGAACCAGATTGCTCAAGTAGAGCTAAGGTCTTCTTGATCTTTTCAGCAACACTGCTTTCTTCTTCTAAAGCATTTATGGAGGAACTTCATCCTTTTGGAGTCAAAGACCCAAAAACAGGAGTTGATGCGGACGATACTTGAAGTGTTTGTTGTCCTATCGTAGCAACCTTGCTCCTCGTAACAGCTCCGAAACTTCCAAAGGTAACATCAAGAATTCCTTCAACTTCAATAGAGAATTCAGAGCTAGTGGCCTTAGAGGCAGTTAATTGAGAGTTGACCTTCTTGGAAGTCATCTCGATATTCTTTGATGCTTGAAAAGTTGAGATGAGAGGTAGAGATAGTCCCATTGGGCGTGCCAGAATTTGTAGACGATAACATTCACGTCGAGAAAATAATAATCAACAACGGAAAAGTATCACTACAATCACATTTATTGATTTAAAGGGCGAGTGTTACAATCTCTATGATTCCTCTGAATTTGCCTTTTCAAATATAAATTCAAGGGCTCTTGAGTTTGATCTTGAATTTGTCTTGAACTTGATCTTGGATACAAGGGCTTTTAAAACTTATTCTTGAATCTTCGATGAGCTTGAACTTGAATTTTATCTCGATCTTGACTTTTACTTGAATTCAAGGTCTTCGAGCTTGTTCTTGAATCCGGTGGTCTTGATCTTAATCGTTCTTGAACTTAAATTCTTGAATTCTTAAACTTGTACCTTATAGAGAAATCTGTGGCGTTTGTCCCACGAGCTTTCTCTAACTTCTTGTTTAGAATTTTCGATATTTTTTCTGAATTATGAGGACCCCTATTTATAGTTTTAAAATAGAGGAGTTGTGATTGGAATAGGATTACCTTCAGCCAAACAGATTTAAGTGACATGTCATATGAATTTTATGAAGCGGACTTGTCATTTTTGACACATGCCATGATCCTATTGACTTCTTGTTTGACTTGGCATGCCACGCCATTTGTCACGTGGCACCAAATGGGCCTCTAGGATGCGATGAAATTGGGCTTAGCGAACTGGGCTCATCTATTGTAGTCCAAATCACTTAATTTGAACTTTAATTAAATTCATATTTATTGGATTAAATAATTAATTCAATTATATTAATCCATAATATTTATTTAGACTTTTAATATAATTCAAATTATTTTATAAATTTACATTTAATAAATTTTAAATGATTACAGTATCATATACTAATATAATATCATAGAGGATCGGTTCATTCTTTCAAGAAAAACACATCTCATTTCTTGAAAACTATTTGTTTTATTAATCCTATATGATACTGACCCGATATATATCATATATTGATAAAGTATTATAAAGGACTGATTCATTCATCAATCTTTTGTAATACTGACATGATATCACATACCAACAGCACATACTAACAGAGTATCATAAAAGACATGTTCATTTCTCTAAAAGGATTTTTTTAGTTTTTAAAAAAAACAAAGAAAACTTAAACTTAATTTTGATATTTGAAAATTTATATCATTTTTAGCAAGTAAGCTTTTGAAAAAAATACAAAAAATTCGAGTAATATTTTAGATATAAATTCTGTTTTTAATTGCAAAAGAGAAAAAATCAATTTTTTATTATTAGATTTGAATAAGTAAATTAATAATTTTTTCAAAAAATTTAGTTACTTCTTGTTAAGATCTAATTATTTAGTTTATTTTATATTTTTAATAGTTTAAAAATAATTAGCTACTATATATGTTTTATTATATTAAAAAGCAGAAAGAAAAAAGGAAAGGGACAAAAAAGTAGAAAAAAACGGAAAAAGGAAAAGAATATTGCCTGCAGCTGCAGGAGGGGTCATTTGCATAGTTGCATGTATGATCTATCACTTGTGGGTGTTTCAAATGCAAAAAAATTGTTGGCAAAGGGGGATCATTAACTTGACTTCAGTAGATAACTATGTCCTCCAACTTTGAGTGTGTACAAGTAAATACTTAAATTTGTATAAAATTAAATAAGTAGACACACGTGTCTTACATAACATAATACACGTAGGAAATAAAATTTCCTATATAGGGTGTCATGTAGGACGAATGTGTCTATTTGTTCAATTTTATACAAGTTTAAGTGTCTACTTGTGCACATCCAAAGTTAAAGGTCATAGTTGTTAGATGACACCAAGTTAAGGGTCATGTTTATGTATTATGCCAAAGTAAAAATTTGAATAATAAATTTATGTGGTGTGGATAAGTTTTTTATTTTATTTTTGATAAATGGCGGTTTATATTTTGAGGCGAACTTAAGATTTGAAGTCTTCGGATGCATTTTCTTAGCTCAAATATGAGCTCTAAGATAAATTTAAAATAAAAATAGTAAAATAGGACTCTAACTGGATTCAAACCATAGTCTCATGGGCGGTTCTTCTGGCTTGTACCAACAACACAAAGACACTCATATGCTCCTCGTGGATGCACAATTAAATATATCATCATTTCTATCAATTTCTCAAGATAAATATACATATATACACATGACTTTTTCAATTACTCCTCCTATAGAGGTGGGACTGCCTCTGTCCTCTGGTTATATTTCAATAATTGGCTCTAAAACCACATGAAATTGGGTATTATTTTTGTGACTCGTCATTGAGTATCTTAAGTATTTGAAATTGTTGTTTATTAATCAAATTTTATTATTTAGTGAAAAGAACCACATTAAAATCATTATCATTATAATATAGATTACCAATGGATCTACTTCCAGTCTTCCATATATCTGTCGACATTCAAGATTTATCATTAAATTTGGTACAATTTATAAGAATAACATTAAATAGGGTATATTAGAAATATTTTGATTATTTTTTATTAATTATTTAATTTGATATATTAAAATAATTTTATTTTTATCCATACTTATTTATATATTAATAACTCATAATTTGCTATATATCAGTTAAATACTCCATATTGAATAGGATGTATACATATTAATAACTCATAATTTTCTATATATTAGTTAAACACTTTATATTGAATAGGATGTATACATTTATTTACTTGTACTTACTTACTACTTTTTTGTCCCACTTTATATGATTTACTTTTTTTTTAGTCAATTTTAAAAAGAATTATACATTTCTATATTTAGTAACAATTTAACTTTAAAGTGTCCATTTTGCTCTTAATAAAATGATTTCTAGCCACACAAATATCTATGACTTATTTTAAATCATATGTTTAAAAAAAAAATTCTTTCTTTCTTAAAATCGGTGCGAAATCAAACGAAGTCGTATAATAAATTGGGACGGAGAGAGTACCGTATATAAGAGGGTATGAAAATTATTTGATCGTCCTCACAAAGGTAGTATCAAGGTTTCAACCTTTTGATGTTGTAAAGCTTCCACACTGGCTGCTGCAGTTTCACACATTCTTCTACCTTGGGGGCGGGAGCGGGGAGGAGGGAGGAAAGGGGAAATAGTAGAGTGAATTATAAGATGGGAAATCAAATGCTCTCACCAATAAGATGAGATTTCAGGTAGTCAACCAATTGAGCTATTAAAATTCTTCGACAACTTTAAAGTCACATTAATTTTTGTTTTTTACTTTATATATGTGCTTGAATTATTATTTAGTAATACTTTCTTCGTTTCAATGTATGTGATATCGTTTAACTTGATACAATACCTATGAATCGTTGATTCATTCTTCAAAAGGCACATGATCAGAGCCCTGACTCCTCCCATGCTTGGGAACTTACAGTTTCATGTTCTATCTCACTATCTGATGGGGGTTGTTTTCACCATCTCTCACAGAATTACTTTACTATTCGTCATGTCACACTTCGAGCCTACACCCTAGACGTGGCCCGCACTCGATGCCAATATTCCTGACCCGAGCGTATCCATAACTTGGTATTGGACATGAGCATACATCTAAACATGAGCGAAAGAATACATTTGAAAGCATTTGAAGAGACAAGTTTCATTAAAAAAATAGATTTCATAACGTAAGTCATAGAAATTTTATAGCCATTGTCAAAGGACACAAAGGTCCAAACGTAACATAACTATTCATTTATCTATGAAGCCTATTAACATTACTGAATAGTGTCAACCGCGACAAGGCCCCCGATATACCTTGAAAGATAACATAACTTTCTAAAATATGTAGACTAAGCCCCAGAAACAGAGAGGGGCTCACTAATAGCAGAAGATATGGAACCTAGCGAATGGCTTGATCACGTGTTTGTGTACCTCTTTCTGCATCAATAAAAATATGTAACCGCCCCCAACAAAAGGGGCGTAAGTACATATAGAATAATATTGTATGTAAAATGACGGAATGAAACATAGCATACATATCAGATCAATCAAAGCAGCTAATAATCGTAACATATGGAGATTAAGAGATGAAATCATTTAGACTGCCTTAAGGATACCTCTTTCATCATATTTTAGTTCATTATGAGAGTCTAATAGTGTAACCAACATAAACCAACATGTACGCGCATGGAGTCTTATCTCAACCCGATCAACTAAGCCATCTTATACCTATCCTTGTACGAGACATACATGTACATATCATGTGGATGCATATCTAGCCCTTACCAAGAGCATAAAAGAAGGAGTCACCCGAACCAACGGTACGATCCTTAACCTACATCGACAAATGTAGTTTCAAGCGTTCGTCATTTAGACGTATGCCTTCTCAGCTAACCATTTAGCTCTCTTAAGCTCATGTGATTATGGGTTAGCCCAAAGGCTCATATTCATAACATTCAAGGCCCATAGTTCATAAACTTCATTCATATCATCACGTCATGAGGTTACCGTTCATGTATCATAGCTTTGCAATTTAAGAGATATATATCATATCATAATAATAAAGCTAGAAAATCATAAGATAACATCATAAGGTCTCACATTTGAAAACTTTCATAACTCATAGTTTTAGGATTCATAACATAAGAATTTTCAAGAAATCGTCAAAAAGTTATCAAGAAGCCATAAAGAAAATCATTAAAGTATAGTTCTCAAGATAAAAACTTCTTCTTTCAATAATCATTCGTAATTTCATGGATAAAAGAATTATCAAGAAATTGAATTACTTTCATGGAGAGTCTTTGTGGTTTCAGGAAGATTTAAGAACAATTCAAGAATATGGAGTTTCGTTCTAACTCTAATTCTTCATGAAGGATTCTTTGAAACCATGGAAATGTAGTTTGTGGGGAAGAACTAAGTGTTTTCATAGGTGGAGATAATCTTATGTACATACCTTAAACGCTCCACAAATCTGGATGAAGAACCCTAACTTGAAAAAGAACCACCAAGAAACCCTTTTCTTGAAATTCATGGATTCGTTTCTTGAAAGTCCTATTGTCAAGAGTTAAGATTTCCATCAATGATTCATGAATAGATGAAGGAATTTGAGTTGGAATGCTTGAAATCCATGGAGAAGGACTTACCTTGATGGAGGAGGAGGAGAGGAGGAGAAAAAATCACTTCTAGTGCTTGAAAAAAAGGCCAAAAGTGAGAAAAATCAGACGAAAACCAACTTAAATGATTTACCGTCACCCAACCAACATTTGACCAGTGAAACGCCTATCCAAAATTGTTCAACGCCAGTGAAACACATGTTCAAAATAGAAAATCTCTTAATTTTTCCTCAACCGATGCTAGACGGGTGTTTCGTAGGTTCAGAATGTTCAGCGCCAGCGAAACGCATGTCCAAAATAGAATGTTAGACACAACTAAAATGATCAGAACTTTTGGCTCGAACCTCGTTTAGATAAGATGTTCGTGTAGTTTATTATAAGAAGACTCATAGACCTTTAGTTTGATAGGTTGTGGGTTACCTAACTCTTCATATTCTGAGATATATGATCGTTTGAAGTTGACCCTGGTATGAATTCATGCAAAAATTAAATTGGTAGAGAAACTTTGAACTTAACTTGGTGTTAGAGGTTCCTTATAACCCTAAACTACATCAGGTACACTTCTCACACCTAGGAATGAACCTTAAAATATATGAAAAAGTAATATATCACCATACCCATGTTGATACGCTTACGACAAATGGTTCGAATTCCTAGAGTAGAATTTTGTGGGTTTTACATGTATTTATCTTAGACATTTGTGTGACTATAAACTATCTCATTATTGATAAAAATGGAAACTTTAAAATAAGTTATTTCTAATTATAACGTGTGAGTGTAACATCAGGTCAATACTTTAACAGTTCATCTATGTTATTCAACTCCTATTTATCTTATAGATCAAAAGAACAACCATGTAAATTTCATCTACCAAAACATACATAACATAATACCAATACTTTAACAGTTCATCTATGTTTTTCCAATTTCTTTTTATGATCTGATCGATCAAAGATTATTTTCTACGAAAACAAGTTTCTTAATAATAAGTAAAATAACAAAAACAAATTTCATTGATATGGCACTCTCCACCCTCTACCACACAGACCCCATATTCTCCTCCTAATCCCCACCTCAAGTACTCCTGACCCCCATGGTCTCCTCCACAACCCCTCATATTCTCCATCCAACCACATAATATTTGACTATATTGTATATTAGTATTCTTTTTGGTATATTTTTTGTTTACCTATCAAACACTAAAAGACAAGTTAGTTGAACATTTCACTTTGTCTGAGTTATGTAAGTATTAAATTATGCGTAAGTAATGTCATGCTTGATAATTGATTAGCAGCTAAGTTATTCATGTGTAAAATTAATGTAGTAGTTGGTGTGCAATTTAGATACCCCATAACTAATACATGTATAAGTTATGAGGGTATCTATGTATTAATTTAAATTATAATTGATGTATTAATTATGCAGGTTTCTAAATTACAAACCAAACACCATATTGATTTTTATACATGAATAATTTACCTCCTAACCAACTACCAAACGTGGTATTACTTGTGTAGGATTTAATACCTTCATAACTCACCTCCAAACCAACTACCAAATGACCCCTTAATCCTACATAAAATAATACCCAAATCATGCATAACTAATACTTGCATAAAATAATACATAAATTCCCTTATAACTAATCTACCTAACTCTAATGAACTACCAAACATATCCTAAATGTTGCTTATTTGCTCTTGACAAAGTTAAAAAGATGGTACAAACTTGGTCTTTTCTACAAGGAACTGAATCAATGGATTTCTCAAATACCTTTTGTGGAGAACACTTTAGTTCTTTTGTTGAAATGCTCAATTCAGATGCATGTCTCAATCATATTCTTCTGTTATCTGTGGATTTCCTACTGTTGTTCATCCTGTTAGTTATCCTAGTTTGTAAGATATCATTGAGGAAGTTATCATCTCGCGCAAAATCTGATGGATTCTCAATTACTTCAGGTATTTTTAATGGATGTTTGGGCTTAGGATACATAGCATTTGGAGCATGGAAGCTTAAAGAGAAGCACCAAGAATACGGAACTGTTCTGCTTCTTGTCCATGGCATTACATGGTTATTTGTAAGTTCATTCATTAGCCTATGCAAGCAACAAACTTTCCTTGTAGTGAAGATTTATTCAATCATTGCATTCTTGTTAGCAATGTTTCTCTGCATAACATCTTTGTGGAAGTTTAGCTATGATGATGGCAATGTTATAGAAAGTATAGAAGTGATATTAAATTCACTATCTTTTCTTGGAGCAATGCTTTTGATCTGTAGTGGATTTAAAGAAAGTGAATATGATGAGACATTTTATAAGCCTTTACAAGAATTTGAAGATGGAATTGATAGTTATGAGATCACTCCATTTGCAAATGCTGGATTTCTTGGAAAATTATCATTTGTGTGGTTGAATCCACTAATGACGAAAGGTACAAAGAAGATTCTTGAGGACGAAGACGTTCCTCATCTAAGATTAGCTGATGGATCAAGAACATGTTTTGATCTGTTCAATGAGCAAGTGGAAATGCTAAAAAGAAAAGAACCTTTAGGAAGACCTTCTATATTAATGGCAATACTCCTCTGCCACCACAAATCCATCCTGATATCGGGGGTGTTTGCTCTAATTAAGATCTTAACGGTGACAACAGGGGCGTTGTTTCTTCATACCTTCATCAAGGTTGCTGAAGGAAGAGAATCCTTTAAATATGAGGGATATGCTCTAACAGCCGGCTTTTTCCTTGCGAAATGCTTGGAATCTCTAGCAGAGAGGCAATGGCACTTCATAAGTAGACTGATTGGACTACAAGTAAGATCTTTACTGACTGCAGCTATCTTTCACAAACAACTTCATGTCTTAAATTCTGCCAAGAGAACTCATTCCCCTGGCCAGATAATGAACTATGTGACTGTAGATGCTCAAAAAATAGGTGAATTCCCCTTTTGGTTTCATCAGATATGGACTACAATTCTTCAGCTCGTTGTAGTGTTATGTGTAATGTACTACTCTATAGGGGTAGCTACATCAGCAGCATTAGTGATTGTAATATTAACTGTACTAGTAAATTCCCCATCAGCCAAGTTGCAGCTTAAGTATCAGGCTAACCTCATGAAAGCGCAAGATAAAAGGCTAAAGGCCATCACAGAAGCACTTGCGCATATCAAGGTTCTCAAATTGTATTCTTGGGAAAAATATTTCATGGACGCGATAAACAAATTGAGATCAGAAGAAACCAAGTGGCTATCATCTGTTCTAACACAAAAAGGATACTACTTCGTCCTCTTCTAGTCATCTCCCATTCTGGCCTCATCTGCCACTTTTGTAGCTTGTTACTTGTTTCAAGTTCCCCTTCATGTTAGCAATGTTTTCACATTTCTAGCCTCTTTTAGGCTTGTTCAAGAGCCCATTAGAAGGCTCCCTGATGTTGTCGGGGCGTTTATTGAAGCAAAGGTTTCGCTATCGAGAATTGTAAACTTTCTTGAGGAACCTGACATGCATACAAGGGATATGAAGAAGCAAAGACAAGATGATGTGAATATATGTATAAACTGCACTGATGTTTCTTGGGAAATGAATTCTTTAAAGCCTACATTAAAGGACATAAATCTCAAGATTAAATATGGTGAAAAAGTGGCGGTATGTGGTGAAGTTGGCTCAGGGAAATCCACCCTCATGTCTCTGATTCTTGGAGAAGTTCCATACATCAACGGCACAGTAAGTCTTCAGTAATTGTTTAGTTTACCTGATTGATATTGGTAGGAAATACTTACTGTATCGGCGTAATCAGAAGATGTTACTGTTTCTTCTTTTTGTTTTTGCAGGTTGATGTTTATGGAAAGATAGCTTATGTTTCTCAGACAGCATGGATTCAGACAGGGACCATACAAGAAAACATCCTATTTGGATCTAGTATGGAACCACAAAGGTATCGACAAGCTCTAGAAAGGAGTTCACTGGTGAAAGACTTGGAGATGCTTCCATTTGGTGATCTTACTGAGATAGGAGAAAGAGGTAACAATTTGAGTGGAGGGCAAAAGCAAAGGGTTCAACTAGCTCGTGCCCTCTATCAGGATGCAGATATTTACCTCTTGGATGATCCATTTAGTGCTGTAGACGCACATACCTCGACTAATCTATTTAATGTACTTTATATCAACTCTTCTCCCTTTGTCTTCTTTGAAAACCATATCCACTATTGAAAATAATTCTCAACTTCCCGCATTTTAATTTGGTAGGATTATGTCATGGGAGCTCTATCAGGAAAAACTGTGCTGCTGGTAACACACCAAGTTGAATTTCTTCCATCATTTGATTCTATTTTGGTTAGTAACCTCCATGAAGAACTCTGTTCATTCTAGTTGTATGAGAAAAGTTTAGTTTGATGTTTGAAGGAGTATTATAAATTTATAATCTATCCCCATTTTAACCAGATCTCTTTCAATGTCACAGCTAATATCTAGTGGGAAGATCATGAAATCCGGTACGTTTGATGAGTTGCTGTCAAAGAGTGAGGAATTTCAGGACCTTGTTAATGCACAAAAAACTACTTTTGTTCCTAAATGTCAAGAAGTTTATGTTTCTAAAAGGCGTAAAGCTGCTGAGATAGAGTTCGATAATAATGTTTCCTCCGAGGAACGTGATGATATAGGTTCTTTAAAAAGAGATCAATTAATCAAAGCAGAAGAACGAGAAGTAGGAGATGCAGGATTGAAGCCATACATACAATATCTAAAGCATGACAAAGGATTCTTGTATTTCTCCTTGGCAGTCATTGTTCACACAATGTTTGTAGTTGGGCAATGTATACAGAGCTACAAGTTGGCTATTGACCTTCAAGATTCCAGTGATAGCAGATTAAAGTTAATCAATGTCTACACAGTCATTGGTTTTGGTTTAATAACCTTACTGATTTTAAGATCCTTATTAACAGTAAAGCTGGGACTTGATGCATCAAAATCAGTTTACTCTACACTGTCAAGCTCTCTTTTCTTTGCACCGATGTCTTTTTTTGACTCAACGCCTTTAGGAAGAATGCTTAGTCGGGTCAGAATCGCTGAAAATAATGTCTACTGCTAATTAAATCTGCACCTTGATCTTAATTTTCCATTTGTTTTGCACAGGTATCTTCAGATTTGAGCATTGTTGACATTGAGCTTCCTTTCTTAATAAACTTTACTGTTGGATCAATCATTATTTCATACTCAACCTATGCCATCCTGTGTTTTGTCGCCCCAGAGGTCGTGCTAGTTATCGTACTGATGATTTACGTAACTATATTAGTTCAGGTAATAGACATTTTCATAGCTTTTCAGTACTTAGCTTTCAAATATTAGTAGTTACTTTTAAGTTTAATAATCTTAGCATGTAATTTATCAACACATCTTATCATGCAGAGATACTATAATGCTTCTGCTAAAGAACTGATGCGATTAAATGGAACGACAAAGTCTTTAGTCACCAATCATTTAGCTGAAAGCATTTCTGGGATAATGACAATTAGAGCTTTTGGACAGCAAAGCCGTTTCTTTTTCAAGAACTTGGAGTTTATTGATAAAAATGCTAGGCTAATTTTCCATACTTTCTCAGTAACTGAATGGTTAATTCTACGCGTGGAGATAATATGCGCGATTATCATGTCCTTCTGGATGCTTGACATGACATTGTTTCACAGAGGGAGTTCTGTATCCGGTTTGTTCATTTGTGCTTTGATATATGATATTATCTAAGGCCCTACTTGCGCGTATCTGAAAATCACAGATTGAACCTTGTTGTTGACAGGACTTACTGGAATGGCATTCTCCTATGGCCTATCGCTAAATGCTATTCTTGTTTTATGTGTTCAATGGCAATGCATGATAGCAAATTCTATTATCTCTATAGAAAGGCTAGAACAATACATGAGAATACCTAGTGAAGAATCTCAAAGAGTGCAAACAAACCACCCTCCACCTGGTTGGCCTAAGCATGGTAAAGTGGAAATTCGCGATCTAAAGGTATGTTATTTTTCAGTAGCAAGAACCGTTAATTTGTTCACGAACACTGCTAATCTCTTGTAAGTTCGTTATGAAGCAGGTGAGGTACAGGACAAATACTCCATTAGTTCTTCAAGGTATTAGTTGTACAGTTGAAGGGGGACAAAAGATTGGAGTTGTTGGCCGTACAGGCAGTGGCAAAACAACTCTTATCAGTGCATTGTTTCGCCTAGTTGAGCCTTCAGATGGAAAGATCATCATCGATGAATGTGATATTTCAACTATTAGGCTTCATGACCTTAGGTCGCGTATTGGAATCATTCCACAAGGTCCTACACTCTTTACAGGTTCTGTAAGATACAATTTAGACCCCTTATCAGAATATAGTGATGACCAGATATGGAAGGTAAGTTTTTTTATATACGTATGTTGTCTCATTGCTAATGTTTCTAAGTTACTAACATAATATGTTGTTTTTTAAGGTTCTTAATAAGTGTCAGCTTAGAGAGGCTGTCCAAGAAAAAGAAGGAGGCCTAGATTCCTCAGGTAAACATAGGTCATTTTAAAAATATTTATTAAGCGTGGCCAAAAGTTCAAGATCACCCTTTACGACTCCTGTTTCTACAATACTTCCAAAATGTTGATCACCTAACATAAGATCACATAGCAATTTTACTGTTGTTTATTTTAGAAGATAACAATAGTGTTCTATATGAGCAAAATTCAGTTCTACAAGATGGATCAAACTGGAGCATGGGACAAAGACAATTGTTCTGTCTCGGACGCGTACTGTTGAAGAGGAGTCGAATTCTAGTGCTGGATGAAGCCACTGCATCCATTGACAATGCCACAGATGCAATTCTCCAGAAAACAATCAGGTTACAATTTGCAGGCTGCACAGTAATAACAGTAGCTCACAGAATTCCAACAGTAATGGATTACACAAAAGTTTTAGCAATTAATGATGGTGAGTTACTTATATTATTCCAATAATGATGTTACACTTCCTTTGTCCCAATTATGTCACATTCCAAACTACTGCTCTGTCCAACAACAGTTGTTCACTATTGGCTTGACACATGGATTAAGAAACAGTAGTTTTACCAAATCACCACATTAAATACAAGTCATCTAAACATTGAAAAATGAAAAGTATTTAATAGCAATGGTAAAATAGACATAAGATAGTAAATTATTCATTGAATTTATAAAGTGGACAAATATTGTTCGATATTCCAAAATAGTATAGTGGTCAAGTAAAGATGGATGGAGGGAGTAATAATTTGAGACATATGAAATATTATCTCTGTAAAGATATGATCTGATTAAAGATAAAATGATCTTATCCATCATGTCATAACCCTCGATGGTACAAAGAAAGTATCTATTTCATAATATGTTGAAGCTTACAGCTTGCATCATTGTTGATTTTCCAGGGAAGTTGGTTGAGTTTGATGAGCCAAAGAAGCTGATAAATAAAGAGGATTCATTATTTGGAATGCTTGTTAAAGAGTATTGGGCTCGTACAGAGAAGTGAGTGCGCAAATGAATTTTTATATTGCATCTAGGTTAACTTTTTGGAATCCTAGCGTATTTCGGATTGAGGCATAATTGTTGTATTTAAAGACAAAGCTTGCAAAAAAAAAAAAAAATTATATGATAACATAAATACAACTATTTGATGTTCTTAGAAAATGATTTCTCATGTGAAGCACAAGTTGCAAACAAAATATATTAATTTTGTCTAGATTATTATTTATCTATAGTCTCTTAGAAGAGGTAAAATGCATCTCTTTTCACACTAAGTTGATTTATTTTCCTAGTATGGCATTTGGCGAGACCAATGTGTAGGAGTGCTCATTGTTTCTTTTATATCGATCTTTAATTAAAATCAAAATCATGTTAATTTAATCGGTTTTTAAATTTCTAAAATCAAACCAAGTTAAATAAAATGAAAATCATTGGTTTTGTTCTTATGGGGTTGGTTCAGTTTTTTGATTTATGACTAGCTAATAATAAATTGATATAGTAAAGAAACACACATAGAAAATACTTAGATACTCTAAATAAGGATTTCCTCATTTCTATTTCCTCTTAGATTGAATCTAATGATCAATGTATTTAATTGTTAGATTATCCATTCTTTTTCTTTTAAAGTCTAACACTCCAACTTTCAGAATGTATATCTAAATACCTTAATTTATTTTTAAAACCAATGTGACTCATAAATTTTGAAGTCAGTCTCGATGATGGGCAAATTGGCTTCATAACTTATTACATATGCAGAGGAATGAAGTAGATGCATACCATAAGAACAGTTCTTTTAAAAAATAATTCCTTCCATAAGTTGTCATCAAATTCAAACCCAATTGATAAATGCTTTTGTAAAGTTTACATCATGAATGAATATAATAGATTCAACTAATGTATGAAATCTCTAACATAACATGAATAAACTATTTTACCGAGACAAAGCCTTTAACATACCTATAAGCAAAACAAGAAGCAGTTTGAACAAACAGATTAGGAGTTTAAATTTTCGTAATGCTGAAAACTAAATGCAATTAAAATATAATAACAACAACAACAACATACCCAGTGAAATTCTGTTATTATCTTGAGTAAACTCTTTCTTAATATTTTTTCATGATTTGAGACTCGTATGTAGGATGATTTAGATCTCCTTGAGATTTCTTTGATATCTAAGAACTTCGAGAAGTACTTCATTATTTTGGATTGATCTCCGAGAAGAACTCCGTTGACCACTCTTTAAAATAACCGAGTAGTCAATATTGTGGCTTTCGCCAATGCTTGCAGAATGTTTTCCATCCTTGAGCCCTTGTAATTAGAGGGGTGATATTCTCAATTAGTCATTGAGATCTTGAAATTAGTGATTTGTTACACCATCAGATCTTATTTTTTTGGTAATTGAATTTCCTGGAATTTAAACATTAATCATCATTAAAATCTCTCCTATCAACTAATGGTATTGCTTAAGATTTAAAGATCACAAAAAAGATTAGGAGATTCACACAATATTTTAGAATAGATAGAAGCTCTTCTGAGCATCTTTTATATATACAAATAATTTGACAAATGAATAACGAAATGAAGACTGGACGATAAAATTATATGTTATCATTTCCTAAGAAAAAGAGATGAAAAACAATGCTCAAGATATTTTTCATCTAAAATTTGATGTGGATGCAAAGTTTTTGATAAAAAAAATTAATAATGCCAAGCAAGATGAAATTATTTAAATAATAAGTTAGGTGAAATAACACCAAATATCATAAAAATAACTTGTCATCTCACTCTCTTTATCAGTTATGTTTGTCATTGTAAAATAACATTGAACCTGTGAAACTCATAAAAGGAAAAATTATGCGAATTGGACAAATATTACTAGTATATTATTTAATATAATAATGAATTGGGGCTACATTATAATAAAGTTTGCTATGAAGAATCTCAGATATTTGTATAAACCTTATTTGTATATATTTTTGTATTTGTATACCTATTAATAATTTTGTTATTATACTGTACATATATATACATATATGTGTATATACAAACTTCCATTTCTAGTGTTTGGTTCTATATATTTTTTGATTTTTGGTTGTATATTTTTTTTCCAGTATATTATCACCCACAATATTTTTTATGAATCAATTGTATAATTTCAACACTTATTTACAATGACTTATTTATCTATATAAATAGTTTGTATACAATACAAATAATTGTATATAATATGTTACTTGTATAACTCAAATTGTATAATTTATAAATTAAAAAAAACAGTGAAATATACAAACAAAAATTAGTATAGCAAATGAAACTACAGTTATGGAGCGTAATTAGGTAAACTATACAAATACAAATAATTGTATATAATATGTTTACTTGTTTTGATTATATTTTGCTACTATATTATTTCACAAAGCTTTCACAACTCTTCAGAATTAAGTAATTTTCAAATAACCAAATACATTTCTAATGAACTTTTCTCCATTTTAAACAAACATTTGAACTAAACTCAGTTAATTAATATGCTGAAAATAGGATGGAATCACAAAGCCAGACAACATAACAACCCTGTTCATAGGTGTGAACATTTGATTTTTAGTTACAACAAAACTATCCATTTTTAGCTTTAACTCCACCCTCTGCTTACCTTTTTGTCTTCTTATTTTGATCGCCTTCTAATGCTTTATTAACACTTTAACATATATTATTTTATCATATTAATATGAGAAGAATTGTAACTTACGGTACTTTTAGTATATTTTGAATTATCTAGATATTAATGATAAAATATTGAATTAATCTAATGTACATAAATTTTATAAGTACTAGTTTAGGAATGGAAGGTGCAACAAGTATTTTTGTTATGGGGTTAGCACTAAGCACTTTTGTTACTTTCTCTTATTGAATTACTTTGAAGGTTACAATTCAAATTTGTCTTTTCAAGAGTTGTTTCTTTGCTCATTTTCAACAATGGTTGTTAATTTTCTTGTCTTTTTTTTTCCTCCTCAACACTCTATACACTTCTTTTGCTCTTGCTTTCACATGCAGGACTCTAGTATTTGGTTAGCTCACAATTGTCAAAATTTGTTATACTATAAATTGAGAGAGTTTCCATATATCTTTCTTAGTATTGATCAAGATGAAATTTTTAGTGTTTTTCAAGTTGTTAGGACTGTTGGCTTTTTTTTCTATGTTATATGATGGTGTTGTTTGTAAAGAGTGTACAAACATTTATACACCATTGTCATCACATACTTTTAGATATGAGTTATTGTCTTCAAAAAATGAAACTTTAAAACAAGAGATTTTTAGTCATTACCATTTGACTCCTACCGATAATTCGGCCTGGTTTAACTTGCTTCCTAGGAAGGTGTTGAGGGAGGAAGAAGAGTTTGATTGGGCTATGACGTATAGAAAGATAAAGAATTCTGGTGGTCTTGGAGAAGTTTATGGTTTGTTGAATGAGGTTTCACTCCATGATGTGAGATTGGAACCAAATTCAATGTATGGAGTTGCTCAACAAACTAATTTGGAATACTTGTTAATGTTTGATGTTGATAGATTGGTTTGGAGTTTTAGGAAAACAGCTGGTCTGGAGACTCATGGTAAGCCATATGGAGGTTGGGAGAAACCACATATCGAGGTTCGAGGGCATTTTGTTGGTTAGTTCTACTTTCTATCTTTCAGCATTTGATTTACGGATGAATTTTGTTGTTTGCGATACTTTTAATTTGCTTATTGAAATTTTTGGACATTTGAAGATTCAGACCTCGACTTGTTTCGTTGTTACATTAATTGTGATGACCTCTTAAGTGAGAATTTCCGATCAAATTGATCTTTATCGTCTACTGTTTAAAGATGCATGTATATGTAATATGTTGTTGTATGCGTTAAATACTTCATGAATATGAGCTATTGTGGCCACTTTCACGACTCACATGATTCAATAATCAAACTTTATGAGTTTCTGAATGTTACTTTGAGAGATAACTACTTGTGTATTCCTCTCTGTTCAGTTTTATGCAAACTCGTATCGTTTAGCTGACAGTTTATTGTAACTTGAAGGTCATTACCTTAGTGCCACAGCACAGATGTGGGCTAGCACCTACAATGACAGTCTTGGAGAGAAAATGTATGCTGTTGTTTCTGCACTAAATGAATGCCAGGAAAAGATGGGTACAGGGTATCTTTCTGCCTTCCCATCAGAGCAATTTGATCGCGTTGAAGCTATACAACCAGTCTGGGCACCGTATTATACAATTCATAAGGTAGATGTTCAATTCTTGCTTCTTAACGCCATTTATGCTCCGCTTTACTAAATTGGACTTTGACAGATAATGGCAGGTCTATTGGATCAGTATACTTTAGCTGGCAATCCTAAAGCTTTGAATATGACTACATGGATGGTTGATTACTTTTACGATCGTGTGCAAAATGTGATCACCAAGTATACCATTCAAAGGCACTGGGATTCGTTAAATGAAGAATCTGGTGGCATGAATGATGTTCTTTATAGGCTGTACAGAATAACGGTACAGTCTAACCTTTCCTGTCCTAATATCTAAACTTAACTAATTTGATTTTGAAAATTGCAGACAATGTTTAGTCATTAATCGCCTCACATTTTAGTGGAGCAACAATATGCATACATCGTACTCTTTGTGATTATTTGAATAATCCTACTTTTATCGTCCTCTAAATGCTGTTGCAGGGTAATTCAAAACACTTAGTGTTGGCTCACCTTTTCGATAAACCATGCTTTTTAGGGCGCTTAGCTGTTAAGGTATAAATCCCTGTTCTCCACATTCTACATTGTACCATACTAAATATGGACTGGTTTCTATTACCATTACTTGCTATAATTCAACTAATTGCTGTGTTGACTATAATCGAAGCATCTCATTCGCACAAATATGAGAACGAACCAAGTTTCTTACTCGGAAAGTCATTTCTGTTTCTTAATTATGTATAACTAAATATGATTTTTAATCTGGTAATTTCTTTTTTTCTTTTGGTTTAGGCTGATCATATATGATCCATGATTACAATATATAGTTGTGTGTGTAATGAACATTAACTTTATTGCTGATATCTTTTCCCTATCTCTTCTGTTAGGCTGATGACCTATCGAATTTTCATGCAAATACGCACATTCCAATTGTTATTGGATCACAACTGCGTTATGAGATTACTGGTGATCCAATTTCTAAGGTAAATGTTTTTGATTTTTGAAAACTATCTTTTCAGGAATAAGTTTTGCAGTACTCGTGTTTCCACTGGTTTACATGGGGGTAAATACAAATTATTTGTTTCTTTAGGAAATTGGGATGTTCTTCATGGATATCGTCAATTCTTCCCACGTCTACGCAACTGGAGGGACATCAGCCGATGAATTTTGGTAGTACAGTCTAAAAAATCTAACGGAGATGAACAGTTCTATTTATTTGTTTATTAAGCATAGTATGCACAAATTAAAGTTAATTCCTTTCTTTGGCTTACTTCATTTAAAGTTCTTTGTATATCCCCTTCTCTTTGATACCAACCTGAGCAGGTCAGAACCGAAGAGGTTAGCAAGCGAGCTAACCACAGAGACCGGAGAATCGTGTACTACCTTTAATATGCTAAAGGTGAGCTCATTGATTTTTTTGTGTTGTTTCCTATTTCGCTCCTAGTGCCTTGTGTGTTTATTATGCACAAATGTGAATCATTTGTAGGTTTCCCGCCACTTATTCAGATGGACGAAAGAAATAGCATATGCTGATTATTATGAGCGTGCATTAACAAATGGTGTGCTCAGTATCCAAAGGGGGAGAGATCCTGGAGTGATGATATATATGCTTCCACTTCGACCGGGTGCTTCCAAAGCTCGGACCTACCATGGATGGGGATCACCATTTAATGACTTTTGGTGTTGCTATGGAACAGGTGTTGGAATAAATACACTCTGATCTTACGCCGTTCTGTTTTTTTCTTTTTATAGTCGTGGTGTCCATACTAGTGTATGGACACCTTGATAATTCTACGGGTAGTTGCTACCTCCCACCAGTATAAGTACAGGGTAACTCTGTCCATCAAAGATGGGACATACGGGACCCTACTTTTCTTGCAAAGAACAATCTTCTCTATGCCCCTGGCACAGCAAATATATTTATGTCTGCAACAAAATTTTGTGATTTTCTGAGTTTACCCCAAAGATCTATAGCTTAAAAAAATGGAATGAATTTAAGTTGTATTTTCCCATTTTCCTCTATAGGGATTGAATCATTCTCCAAATTGGGAGATTCTATTTATTTCGAAGAGAAAGGGAATTCTCCTGGGCTCTACATCATCCAGTATATATCTAGCACTCTTGATTGGAAGTCTGGGCAAGTTGTGGTGAGTCAGAGCGTAGACCCTGTTGTTTCGTGGGACAATCGCCTTCTAGTGACAATAACGGTGTCATCAAAGGGGGTACGCATTCTAATTTACTTTGTTCCTTTATTCATTTGTTGGAACTTATAATATTTGATAGAATGCACTACTCCTCCAATTTTCGAGCCTCAAAATGACATTTTTTACTTTAGCCCACTGATATGCTTAAGCCGCCCCTGTTTTGAACATAACTTGTTGTGATTAATAATTCTTTCAGAACGAAACTGGTGCACCATCTACATTGAATCTGAAGATACCAAGTTGGACAGATTCAAGTAGCGCAAAAGCATCCTTGAACGGAGAGAATTTATCTCTACCTCCACCAGGTAACTTCCTATCGATCACCAAGGGTTGGGGCACAGGTGAAAAAATCAACATGGAGCTTCCTATGAATCTTCGAACAGAGGCTATTAAAGGTGATAATTAAGATTTTTCTTTGTCCGATCAATGTTATATGTCTCTATTCAAAAAAACTAATGGATCATACACTATAGCTACTAACACACTCTTCTAAATGGTGCTTTAGATGACCGTCTAGAATATGCATCGATACAGGCAATTCTTTATGGTCCATACCTTCTCGCGGGCCATTCTACTGGTGATTGGGACATTGAAAGAAAATCCACTTCTCTCTCAGATTTGATAACTCCAGTTCCATGGGAGTATAATTCTTATCTAATATCTCTAACACAAGAATCTAGTAATGCAACATTTGTCATGACAAGCACGAACCGCTCTATTCAAATGGAGAAGTACCCTGAAGCCGGAACAGATTCTGCTGTCAGTGCTACCTTCAGACTCATCTCAAATGACAAACAATCTGTCAAGCTTTCCAAACCAAAAGATTTTGTCGGACTACTAGTCATGTTAGAGCCCTTTGATTTCCCTGGAATGTTCATAACTCATCTAGGAAATGGCACAAGTCTCGGGATCACACAGTCCTCGGATGGCATTGGGTCGTTGTTCCGTTTGGTTGCAGGATTAGATGGGAAGGACGGGACAGTTTCGTTAGAATCTGATGACAAAAGTGGTTGCTTCATGTATAGTGGTGTGGACTACAAAGATGTATCAATTGTCAAGCTTAACTGCAATTCGAAGTCGTCCTTCGATGCTGAATTCAAACAGGCAGCAAGTTTTAAGTTGGGAAATGGGATTACCCAGTATCACCCTATCAGCTTTGTGGCAAAAGGTGCTAAGAGAAACTTTCTTTTGGCCCCATTACTGAGCTTCAAAGATGAATCTTATACTGTGTATTTCAACATTCAATCATAGTGGTTTCAATAATAATAACGCTAATTAACTGGTCGTTTGGTTGTTTTTATTAACGAAATTCCCAACATACCCCAACATATACGTTTTCGTGTAAGTTATACAATGTTTGGTAGTTCAAGAAAAAATCATCCCCGCGATTGGTTGGTCTTATTAAACTCTGCATGGTACTAAATGTTGTATAGAGTTAATTTGTAAAAATAAGATATCATAAGGGATGGTCTTAAATTTTTGCCCCTCGGGTTGACGATCATTAACTTTTGTCCTTACATAATTTCAATAAAAATAAATTGACCAAAATACCCTCCTAATTCTTCCATATGTTCGGCAAACTAGTAGTGTAGATGAGATTAGTATTAGAGAAAAAAAATATATGCAAGATATGTCGAGATATTAAAGAGTCCATAGGGCTTTACATAATTCAATTCGGGTAAATAGAACTCTCAAAATTGATTAGAAGAGATATGTGAGACGTTAAGAGAATAGGTTGTAGTACTTTCGGCTATCCCACTATAGCTGGAAGCATCCCACTATAGCGGTGTGCATACTCCTAAGCAGGGTAAGTTCCGCTATAGCAGGCTGGGCGAAACAATATTTGATGTAGAAACAACCCCAAAACCTCCTAATTTCTGCACTTTTGTTCTTGGAGTTGGGAGGGGCGATTTTGGGTTGTTTACACTTATTTTTCCATGAAATTCATCGGTAAAGGTAAGATTTTGACTCCCCAACCTTGTGCTTTGATTTTTAAGCCTTAGAATCTAGGATATTGCTCCGGGAGGGGGGGGTGATGTTTTGACATAATTCAATGGTGTAAAGAGCCCTAAGTTGGGGAAGATGATCATATATTGGCCTGGGTAAAGATTTGTTGATAATCCGGGTAATTAATAGGCGGTTAGTGACTGATTGTTGCTTTTATTATTTGCTTTAGACTAAGAACAAGTCGAGGCACTTCGTAAGGGGAAAGCTCAGGTTTCTTAGAGTTTCCAAGAGGCTTGATTCGAGGTAGGTGATGGTTGTATGTTTTTCATTTATGTATGTATATGCGTCTACTGCTTTGTAGTATCATTGATGCAATTCATGGTAGGGAATACATAGGGGGACATATGAAATTACAACATGTTTATAATCTAATACAATGGACTTCTTAATGTGACTTATGGTTTAAAAGTCGTAATGTTTATTGTGCTTGTGACTGTGCATGATTGTTTGTGATTGTTGATTAACTCGGGTACCACACCGGCACACTAACTATGGATGGATGGAGTACCATGCCGGCACACTAACTATGGATGACTCGAGTACCACGCTGATACACTAACAGTTTGGATTTGGGTTCCGTGAGAGGACCAGATATGTGATTGTGGTTCCATGAAAGAATCGGGCATTTGCATTGTGATCATGTGGAACATGCATTCAGGTATTGTTGTTTCATGACATGTGATCGAGGGTCTATGTGGTTGATAATTATTGTTATGTGTATTGTTATGTGGTTGATAATTGTTGCTATGTGTATTGTTTTGTGTTACTTCTTTGTGGTGAACGGTTTACATTCATATCTTGGATTGGCCGTGTGATCCTATCACTACATTATGGTTTGTGTATTGATACTGCACATGTTTTTTCCTTGTTGAGTACATGCATCTTCCACCAGCTGATCCAAGACCTCATTGAAGGGATGTTTGACTTTGAATCCAAGGGTGAGCTACTCTTTCAGGCTGCCATGGGTTCTTCTGCATCTTCTTGTCCTTCCTTTCGGATACATACACTCTAGGTTTTAGATTATGTTTTAGGTTGGGGGTCGCATCCTTAGTCTTGACTAATTAGAGTTTTGGTATGATGGCTTTCAGTTCTTAGGTGTTATTTTCCGCATTAAATATTTTTGGCTATTGATTGAGTTTATGGGGACTCAATCCTTAGTTGTTGAACCTGTTTTATTTCTTATTATGATGAACTTGGTTTTATAAATTATATGGATGAGTTGGTTTCGGGTTAGTTATTGGTTCTACCACCTGATGATTTAGTGTAGGTGTCACTCACGGCGGTTGGGTCGTGAGACATTCCCGCATACCACATGAGTTATTTATGTTTGCCTTGGTCAATCCATAAGAGGAATTTCATTTGGGGAAGTACCCTTCTTAGGAAAAAATTCCACTTTTTAAGTTGGTCAACCGTGACAAAACCAAAAGCATAGGAGGCCTCAATCTTAATAATTATTTTCTCAATAATAATCTAGCTTTTTTTAAAAAAATAAAAAAATAAAAAAATAAAAAAATAGACCCCTCTTATGAAATTTAATGGGTATGTTTACGTTGTTGTTATAATTCAGATAAGGTTTCTTTTACGTGGCAAACCTTATACACAATGAGTCAAGAGCATAGTGTATATAATGAAAAGATATGCCACATGACAAAAGTAGTTGATTTGGAATATATATAATCATCAAGCTAAGTTTATTTCATTGGAAAAAACTTGTAAGTGTATATAATGAAATTTTTTGTCTCGAGATAAAAACAGTTGAATTTTTATATATGTAAAAAAGTAGAATAATCATCAAGCTGAGTTTGCTTTATCAGGCAAAATTTGTAAGTGTATATAATGGAAAGATTTGCCTCGACGCAAAATTAATTAAATTTTAAATATAAAATGTAAAATAATAAACAAGCTAAGTTTTCCATACTGGCAAAACTTGTAAATGTCAAAGTTTTACCTCGAAGCAGAAGTAATTAAATTTTATATATATATATATATATATATATATATAAATGTAGAATAATCATTAAATTTGAGTTTTTTAATATAAAAAGGTAAAACTATCATCAAACTAAGTTAGCCTTATCGAGCAAACCCTGTAAATGCATATAGTGAGAAGTTTTAGCTTGAGGTAAAAGTAGTTAAATTTTTAAACATTAAATAGTAGAATAATCATCAAGTTAAGTTTTCCTTATGGGGCTTAACTTATAAGTGTGTATAATAACTAGTTTTACATAGAGGCAAAATTAGTTGAACTTTTAAATATATATAAAAAAATAAAATAACCAACAATCGAAGTTTGCCTTGTCTTGAGGTAAAAATAGTTTTATATATAATAATAATAATAATAATAACAATATCAATAACAATAACAATAACAATAACAATAACAGTAACAGTAACAGTAACAGTAACAGTAACAGTAACAGTAATAATAATAATAATAATAATAATAATAATAATAATAATAATAATAATAATAATAATAATAATCAAGCTAAATTTGTCTTATCGGACAAAACTAGTGTATATAATGAAAAATTTTGCCTCAAAGAAAGAAGTAGTTGAGGTTTTATATACAAAAAATCAGGATAACCATCATGGAAGTTTTCTTTGGGTGGTGGGTCGCCCATGTGGATCGATTCGATCCGATCTTACCCGATTCGATTTATTTAATATCTGAAAAAGAATTGAATAAAAGGATAATGCTCTTTTTGAAAAGAAGAGGGGACATTTAAGAGTTTGTAATTGTTCAAACCTCTCCTTTTGATAGGAGACTTCTTCTTTGAGAACGGAAGGACGTGAAAATGTGAGAAAGAAAAGAAAAACAGAGAAAGCAAAAATTATGCTTTTGTCAATATTCAATTAACATATTAATAGACACTTAGCTTGTGAACATAAACAATCTTTGTTTCCTAGTGATTCAAAGAGAGATTTGGAGCAACTCGTTTTGATAGGAAGTCAACACCAACAACTTTCGCTATAAATTTAAGGGACAGATCTTGTAGTTGTTTTGCTCTTAAATTCTTTCATTGGTATCAGAGCATTGTTGATTGATCACATTATTTGATACTTCCATGTAATTCATTGTGAATTCACTGTGTTGTTGAAAGAAAACATTGTGACTATTTTTTCCTGAAAATCGCCGAAGGAGAAAATAAAATTTGAAAGTGGTCAGGGTTCTTTTTGAAGCCTTTTGAATGTGAATTAATCACATTGTAGATATGATTCTTTGTCCTACAATGATAGTGACTCTATGGTTTATTTATTTTTAATATTTTTTTAATTCATAAGAAAAATTGTTGTTGTTTTTCTGTGTTTTGGGTACTACTTGTTCAAAACATTGTCTTTAAACTTGTATTTCCATGATCTAGTTATTAGTAGGTTTTTATGGATATATTATAAGTGTAAAACAAATTTAAAATGAATGAGATATGATTTTTTTAAAGTTGGCTGATTTTGGACTATCTTTTAGAAAAAATTGCTTCTGTTTTGTTTAGTTTTTGGGAAATGTTGGTTTAAAATTTATACTTGAAACTTATATTTCCATGATTTAATCGTTTGTAGCTTTTCGTGGATATATTATAAGTGTAAAATAGATTTAAAACGAATGAGATATGTTTTTTTAAAAGTTGGCTTATTTTGGACCGTTTTCGAAAATAACTGCTTCTGTTTAGTTGTGTTTGGGGAATTGTTTGTTTAAGTCCTTGGCTTGAAAGTTTTCTTTTCATGATCTATTTGTTTATAACTTTTCGTGGATATATTATAAGTATAAATAGGATTAAAATCGGATGAGTTGTGATTCTTTGAATTGATCTTGAAATATTCCGCTTTGATTGAAACTATGTTATATATGTTGTCGCATTAAATGATATTAATCATATTTTTTATTTCTGATTCTCATTTCAGATATGGCTGGATAGGAACGAGCTCATATTGCTCCAAGTGGGAGCGGTACTGATAGATGAGCAAAAAAAGAAATAGCAGAAGAATGTGTTGCAAAAGGATCAAAATATAAAATGATTCAAAATCTGAGCCTGAAGTCATTATGAATGACTCAAGGACGCAACAAAATCAAGATAGAGATAAAAGAGCATGTAAAGGGAAGGAAGGAGACTTCTTGAGGATTTTAAGAAAATCAACATGGACACTCTTAACTCTTTACTAGATTTTTCCAGATATTTTAGGATAAAATTAGACGAGATTCATGAAAAATCCATTTATATTGAGGATTGGGATGCATTCGTCATATTTTATCGTTCCTTATCAGATTACTGAAAGAATGAGCTGATTGGAATCTATAACGATATTGGATCTAATGAACCGTTGTGGAGGTTCATGGTGGCTTTAGGAGTGAGGTGGCTAATACTTTTCATAGAAACGAAGTTTAGTATTGAGTACCTTGTTTATTTTCATACAAATTATGTTATGAACATACTTCAACAATCTCTTATATGAATATGTGCATTTTTTTATGTTATTTGCATAATATAATATTGTAATATGATAAGACATATAAATCTATGTGTTTATAGTCTTCAATATATTCGTGTACGCATTAAGAAATTAGTTTCGAATTTTGGTTAAATATTTAGTTCGTAAATGATGATTGAATGCTTGCGTATCTTTTTAATTTTACATTAGATATGTAACCTTTATGAAAATTTATTTGTTTGAATGTGTATATCACATGTATAATTGATTAAATATCCTTGTCTAATTGTCTCTCAAATACAAACATGGCATCAAAAAGCATTATTGCTGACTTAAACAAAGGTGAAAACCTGAATGTTGATAATTACAATATCTGGAGTCGTAAAATATGGTATGTACTGGAAAAGCAAAATGCTCTCGAAGGTATAAATCATGTTTTGAATCAACCAGAAGAGGGAAACACTGCACAACACAAAACAACCCTTGAAGTTTATAATGCTTGAAAAAAGGCTAATTCCACTGCACATGGAATAATAGTTAGTTCTGTGGTTGATGACCTCATACATGAATGTGAGGAATTTTCTATTTCTCATGCTATGTGGACACATTTGCGAGGAACATATGAGGGTACATCAGTGACCCGCCTCCGACGGTTGACTATAAAATTTGACACTTACAAGAAGCGTCATGATCAAAATGTCAAACAACACCTTAGGGTGATGTCAAACAGGATAGCTCAACTCAAGAGTGCTGGATACGTTCTTTCAGATGAACAACAAGTTTAGAAAGTGATCCGGCCTCTTTCCAATAACTGGAAACATTTGAAGGTTAACTTGACCATAATGATAGTATCAAAACTTTTTCTAATATTGCTCGCCATGTTGAACTTGAAGATGAGCAGAGCTAAAGCAGTTTCTAATGCCTTGGTGACAGAGTCAAGTGACACAAAGTTTTCAGGCTTCAAGTGCGAGAAGAGTTGAAAAAGGAATGGGAAAGACAAAGAGACCGGAGACAGACCCTCTAAGAAAAAAAGAAGCCAAATTTCAAGAAAGAAAAATGATTTTTAAGAAGAGAGACAAGATCAAAATAAAGTGTTATAATTGTCAAGTGCTGGGGCATTTTGCTCGTTAATGTAGCGAGCCAAAAAAGATAGCATTTCTAAGTGCTACATATGTTTCTAATACTTCTTTATTAACTGAATCTTATCCTATGTGGGATTATAGACTCAGGATCCACCGACCATGTGAGTCGAGATCGAGAAGCATTTGTGCAGTTTTGTCGAGTTTCATCTAAATCAAGGTGAATCTACGTAGAAAATAATGCTAAACTAGAAGTAAAAGAGATAGACACTTGCAAAGTGAATTTGTGTAATGGCCATTCTTTGATGTTGCATGATGTTCTATATGCTCCAGATATTCCTCGGAACTTAGTAACTGTGTTTTCTCTTTTATACATTGGTTTGGTTTGTTTTTTAATCGTAATAGTGTTAGAATAACTCTAGATAATTTTTTATATCATTTTGGACTTAGTTATGATTGTTTTATCGTTTTAGATTGTAATCCTTCAAGTAACAATGATATTGATGATATCACATGGAATGCAAGATTTGGTCATATAGAGAAAAATCGAATGAATAGATTTGAAAAGGAAGGACATTTAGATTCTTTCACCAAAATTGATATGCCAACTTGTGAAAATTGTCTTGCTGGAAAGATTACGCGTAAATCATTTGGGAAGGCTAAAAGCGATGAGTTCCCACTTCAATTAATTCATTATGATATTTATGGTCCAATAAATGTGAGGGAAATGTCTGGTGCTACATACTTCATTACATTTATTGATGATTTCACGCGCTATGGTTATGTCCATTTCATTTCTCATAAATTTGAAGCACTTGACTGCTTTAAAAGATATTTGAATGAAGTTGAAAATCAATTAGATAGAAAAATAAAGACTTTAATAACCAATCGAGGAGTGAATATTTGTCAAAATAATTTGAAGAATTCCATACTGAAAATGGTATTATCAGATAGTTAACTACTCTTTGTATACCCCAACAAAATGGTGAAGCTCAAAGAAGGAATAAAACATTGTTGGACATGACAAGATGAATGATGGCGCATGAAAATTTGTCTATATCATTCTGGGAAGATGCATCACTGAGTGCAGCCTATATATTGAATAAAGTGTTTTCTAAATCAGTGTCTTCTTGTCACAACCCAAAGTACACCCTACACGTGGCATGACGTATAAGACTCCGAGAGGCCCTGCACAAGCCACTTGACATACATATACACAAGATTATAGAGAAAAATAAGAAATCTCATAAGAAGTAAAGAGTTTGACATATAAGCGGATGTATATCAAAGTCTTGACAAACCATCTATTACATCAAAAGAGTGGCCGACACGTAACCCGTACACCACATACAAAGTCTAAAAATTAAAAATTAAGGAAAGCAATAAAAGTGATATTGTCCTCGAAGTATGAGGACTCACTAAGTATTCAATCTCTAAAGTGATATACTATCCACGAACAGTAGGAGAGGAATCATCACACCCTACATTAATGAAATAATGTAGGCAGAATTATGCATTAGTACATTCCATGTAGTAAGTATGAGGGAATGCAATAAGACATGAAATATGATCATAAGGGGACATAATAAAATACATGATATGCATGACCAAGCTAAACATAGTAAAATTATTTAAGAAGAATCGTAAATCATGAACATAGTCAATACATCTTAAAATTATAAAGGAAGCTTCATAAAACATTGTAAGTAACTTAGTTCATTTTGGGGGATATTAGCTTTAACCGACAATAGACCATGCGAGTTATAACATGAAATCTGATGTAACTCCCACATCAAGAAGGGAGAGTCTACTTGCCAAGGTAGAACTCTGTATCATATCATATGCTATATGTGGATCCACTAGCTAGGTCACTTAAGGCAAACTTGCAGGGGCACGTAGTTTGGAACTAGAGGTTGCTACTAGAGACTATCATATTTGAGCCTCCACCTCAAAGTTCTCTCGGTGCTAAGTTAAATCCCAACGAAATTGTCAATTTCATAAACATATTATCATCCATGGAAAATTATAATTCAATTACTAATTCAAGCTAAAATATCATAGAGTACCTTATTAAATCTTGAATCAAGTCTAAGTGAGAAAACTTGTCACCAAGCCATGATTCCTTAATATATGAGAAAACCTTTCACAATTCATTGATGCTTATCTTAAAGCAACCTAAATCATAAAACATTCCTTTTCATAAATCATGCATAAGTTCATTAAAACATCATCCATAGCTTAATAACTTTTCTTCAAATTCATACAATTTAGGGTTCATAGTCAAAATCATGATCAATACATGGGTTCATATGGAATTAATTGGAAAAGGTGTAATTGAATCGAAATAACCATAATATGATCAAAATCAACAAATTAAATCCATACAAATAGAACCCATGAGGAATTGAATGAAAACCTAACCAATTGAAATTGAATTGGAGAATTGAAGAATCTTTGGGGACTCAATGGGTGAATGAAACCCATTGATGAACTCCCTACATACCTTATCTCAAAGCCCACAAGAAATTGATGAATGGAGGATACTTGACTTGAAGAACCCTAACTTCTTCTTCCTTGATCTAGAGAGAGGATTTTTGAAGAAAACATTGAAGAGAATTTGGGAATTTGAGGGAATAAAAGAGTTGAAGAAAGTTTAGGAGTAGATGGGTAGTTATAGGGTTTAGAATAAGGGTCAAAACGATGTAGTATAACCATTAAATGCATAGGAAAAGACCCAAATTCCCTTTAAAAATAACTGCTAGACAACCCTATTGTTGTGACCTATGGTCCGTAAGAATTTCTACGGCCCATCTTGGTCAACCGTAGAACCAACTTCAGAAACTCAAATATTCAATCATTTCCTATGAGACCATTCTACGGTCCATCAAACTTTCTACATTCCGTAGGCCTCATCCGTAGAATTCAACTTTCACTCTCAAATTTCACTAAGTTTGGAATCTTTTTACGGAACCTTTCTACGACCCGTAGACCAAATGACGTCCCGTCAAAACCTTCTGTGGTATTGAGGTCCTAAGTGATGCAATCCGAATTACATCAAGACCGTTCACGTGGATTCAAGCTCGAGACCTTCACAAGATGCAAGGTTTATTCATGAAGTTAGAGGTCCTTGAGCTCGTGTTGATGGAAAATAAAAGGTTTCATGCCTTGAGGATTGCTTGGGGAGATGCTGCTACTTTTGGCGAGTAGGAGCCAGTCGGCGCACCGCCCAATGGCTTGGGTGATGACCCCAGCTCGCCTAAAGTTCTAGAACATGGCTAGAAACTAGAATCAAGCAGGAACCACCACTGAACCAGTCGGCGCACCACCGAGTCCACTAGGCGAGCCCGACTTGGCTCGCCCATTATCCTTTCGAGTCACTTTTGAGCCTTTTTCACCTTAAACTATAAATAGCTAGTTTGGGTTCATTTTAGACTTAGATTATTTTGAATGTTAAAAACTGAAAACTCATGTTTGAGTGTTGAGAGCTTGGTTAAGCTTTTGTTGACTATTGTTAGAAACGTCGGTTGCTTGGGAGTTCAATGCCCTTGAGGTCTTCGTAAGAGTTAGGTGTTATTGTAGGATTAACGAATTGAGGTCTTAGGGTTTAATATACCCTTTGGTTGCTTTTTGTTTCCTCTTTGTGTGTCTATCTATTTATCCTTTACTTTCTTGTCTTTCGATTTCTGCATTATTGTAGTTCCCTTTTGAGAATTACATCATTTGGTATCAGAGCAAGACTTAGTTTTGTTCCTACGAATCTAGTCGTGGGTTTGTTACAAAAAAAAGGGAGTCCAAAATCGTTTTTGAAGAAATTCTGAAATGGGTCTTGTTGATTTGAGTCTTCTTTGGAGTTTCCAAGGTTAGATTAGTGTTCCCTAACCTTATTCGATTCTAGGGCTGAGATTAGAAAGGGTTTGGTTCACTATTGAATAATCTACCACAGGAGGTTGAAGAAGCTTGAAGAAGACACAAGTGGGTTTTGAAATCTGGAAGTTTTGGCATGGAATTGAGAGCTAAAAAGTATTGGGTGTTGTTTCCCATATCAATGAGAGCTTGTATCTCGATTTTTGTGAAATTCCAAGCTAAAAATTTAGAGGGTTTATTTTTGGGTCTTCATCTTGTTCTTGAGTTTTTGAAGAACATTTAAATCTTCAAAGGGAAGAATATTCAAAAAGAAAGGGTTTGATTCCAAAAGAGAAGAAAGAGAAAGTGTAAAAGTGTTTGTACAAAGGAGAATTTACCAAAAAGGGTAAGTACTAAAGGACAAGTGCGGGGGGGGGGGGGGGGAGGGGGGACCACAAAAGTTTAAAATTTGGAGTTTTGCAGGTGCATCTGTTGGACCATTAGG
>JAJONR010007039.1:0-53245 GCA_029582245.1 Solanum etuberosum
CATGCCCCCCCCCCCCCAAAACCCAAAACTAAAAACCCAGAACTGTTTCTGCCCCCACCCCCACCACCCAACCTCCCCCCAAACCAAAAACCCCGGCCCCCGCCCCCGCCCCCGCTCCCGCCCCGCACGTCCGGAGCTGTTGCATTTTATTATTTGTGTGCATCATTTATAGTTTGTGGGTTTCGTCGCGCCCCCACCCCTCACGCCCACCTGAGGAACTGTTGCATTTTATTTATTTTGGATACGGCTTGTTTATAAGTATGTTTATAATTTTTTACTTTTTAAAATAGAAGTATATTAATTTACAATAAATTAAATAGTCAATAAGTAATAATTTATGTATTATAATTTCTATAAAACTAAATCCTACATAAATAATATCTACATAACTAATATTTGTATAATTAATACATACATAATCAATATTTGCATAACTAATACCTACATAACTAATACGTGCATAACTAATACCTACATAACTAATACTTAATACCTGCATAACTAATACCTAAATAAATAATACCTACATAATTAATACATACATAACTAATATCAGCATAACTCTAACCAGTAATCAAACGGCCCCTAAGTTTTCCTCTTCCTCTTCCCCTGAAGAGTCAAAATTTACTGAGAAAAAGCACTCCATTAAAATGGATGCTCTACAGCTTGTCAACACACATCAAATTCTTAGCCTTTGATTTTCTCACTCTCAAACCAATTCCCCACGAATCCATCATTTTTTTCTCGTAGGGGGAGACACCTCTCGCACGCAGAGACAATGGTTATCGTTGTAAGTAGAGATTTCAAGCCCAATAGATTTATCAAATTCGACATTGACGATAGTATCAGTTGCATACCTTGTAGACTATAGATCAACCAAGAAACAACTTCACGTCACTTCTCCCGTCAGATCTAGGTACAGTGGGCAACACCGATGAATCAAAAGGTGAAGCAAACACCGCCGCGGTGAGATGCCCTGACCAACCACATACATAATCAGAAAGTTTCAATAAGCGGAGATTTACGCATGTATTTGTAGTCAAAATTAAATTGTTTGACTCTCAAATTTGAATAGTGTCACATGAATTAGGACAAATAGAATATAAAATATGAAATTATAGCGATTAATTGGAAATAAACATAACAAGGGATCTTTTCAAGCTAACAAAATGGAATTTTTTATTATTTTTTTTTGGCGATTTTCTCTCCTATTATGGGGACAAAAAGTTAAACCATCACTACATATATATATTTTACTTCTTTCAAGTGCAAATTAACCCCAAATAATTATGAATTTTTTCTACCTCTCCCTTCATCACCCCCACGGAGATGATCTATAGGATTAACTACTTTATCATAAAACGCTTACCTAGCCAAAAAAAATTAAAAAATAAAATAAAATATAGATTCTCTAAATGCAGGTGTACTGTTTAAAATTAGCTAAATGCAGGTGTACGGTTCAAAATTAGCTAATCATTGGTGATATTTAAAAACAAAGACGACATAAATTTGTTATTTAATTGGAAAATACTTTGGTATAACAGAAAAAACTTTTAAAAAAAACTTGTATTGACATCATCTCTCAAATTAAAAAGAAAGAAGGGAATAATGAGAAGTCATCTTTGAGATATAGTCTAAATTAGATACATGTAGTTATATATTTTGTACGTTTAGGTACAATTTGGTTTCCGTTTCTGTTAATAAAATAGAGAATGTCTACCAACAAAAAAAATTATTATTCAATAAAATAGTATTATAATTTATATGTATAATGCAATTTCTCTGATATTTACTTATGAAGCTTATATAAGGAATTACTTTAATTAGAAAAGTTTCGAATAGTTCTAGTTCTATTATATGAATTTAATAGGTTATGCTATAATTTTTGGAACCATTTGAAAATAACAAAATTGCTAAATGTAGTGTTTATATATCTGAAAGTGGGATTTTAAAAAAATTTAAGTCTATATTTGACTAATGAGTAATTTCATCTTTTTAAAATTGAAATTAAAATTAAGGTGGGGCTAACAATAGTGATGAAATGATTCTAATTTATTAAAAACTCCAATTCCTATAACAATAAACTATTGGGAAGTTGGTTATTTGTCACTCTCATGTATGAGTTATCAACACCTCTAATCTAAAACAAAAAAACAAACAAAATGGTTGCAATTTTAAAATATTATGTGGTTGATAACAAAACTTCACAACAAAGGTGAATGCCTAGAACAGGGAAGTCATAATTGGCAATTGAAAGAGAGCAATTTACAAGATCTGAATTTTGAGAAAATGAGAAATCGCACCTTCTCCATTGACTGATACGAGTACTTATACACATGAACAAAATGTTGACAGTTGTATCCAGCTACGTAAAATAGGAAGAAAATATCCTAACTAACTTCTTGACACTCTAACTGACTTACTACCGTAGTTATGTAATCAACTAACCACTGCAGTTAACTAACTACTGAACTAACCAATTGCTGACTACTAATACTAATTGATACTAGTAACAATATAATTAATTAAATCTTAATACCCCTCCTCAATGTGGCAGTGAAGATTTCACAGCCAGCTTGCCCAAAACTGTTGAGTGTTTAACTCCAGTAAGAGCCTTGGTAAGGACATCTGCCAGCTGCTCTGTTGTGGAGATGTGGTGAAGAGAAATAAGCCCCTCCTGAAGTTTGTTACGTACAAAGTGACAATCAACTTCAATATGCTTAGTCCTCTCATGGAATACAGGATTGTGGGCTATGTGAATAGCAGACTGACTATCACAATAAACATCAATGGGTGAAGGATCAAATATAGTCAGCTCAGTGATTAGTCTTTGCAACCAAACCATCTCACCTACTACTTTTCTCAGAGACATGTACTCTGCCTCTGCGGATGATAAAAAAATGGTCTCCTGTTTCTTTGATTTCCAACTGATAGGGCTATTTCCAAGTAGAACTAAGTATCCACTAACTGATTTTCTAGAATCTGGGCAAGAGGACCAGTCTGAGTCACAGTATGCTTTGACAGTGCAATCAGGATCGTTTGACATATGAATTCCCAAAGTAGGATCTTGTTTTAAGTATCTGAGGAGGTGGAAAGCAGCCTGCAGGTGAGGAGTTCTAGGATCTTGCATGTATTGACTCAATTGTTGGACACTAAAAGCTATATCCAATCTGGCATTAGTGAGAAAATTGAGTTTACCCACTAGTTTGCTATAATATGTAGGATCAGGTAGTGGAGTTCCTTCTTTGGCCCTGAGTTTGACATTTGAATCAAGGGGGGAAGAAAAAGAACTGTAGTTGAGACAATTATACTCCTTCAATAGATCCAGTACAAACTTTCTTTGAGATATAAGGACCCCTCCTGGTGTATCAAGTATTTCCAATCCTAGGAAGTAATGCAATCGACCAAGGTCTTTGATCTTAAATGAGTCGTCCAGGTAGGTCTTTAGCTGAGTGATTTCCTTTGTGTATGTACCAGTGATAATAACATCATCAACGTATATTGCTACGAAGGCTACTAAACGACCAGACTTCTTGTAGAAAAGGGAGTAATCATGATGAGAGTGAGTATAACCTCTGTGTGATAAGGCCTCAGTCAACTTAGCATACCACTGTCGACTTGCTTGTTTGAGACCATATAGAGATTTATTAAGTTTGCATACCAAACCTGCGTCATTTACATCAAGTCCTTGTGGTACCTTCATATACACCTCTTCATGAAGGTCACCATGAAGGAAAGCATTGTTCACATCAAGTTGGAACATATCCCAACCCTTCTTAATAGCACATGCAATTAGGGTCCTTACAGTTGTCATTTTGACCAGTGGTGAATAAGTCTCTGTATAGTCCACCCCGGCTTGTTGAGTATACCCTTTTAGGACCAATCTGGCCTTAAATCTCTCTATGCTTCCATCTGATTTATTCTTAACTTTGTATACCCATCTACACCCAATGGCTTGTTTTCCTGCAGGCAGTTTTTCAAGATCCCAAGTATTGTTTGCATAAAGTGCATCAAATTCCTGCAACATAGTCTTCTGCCAGGCAGGACTCAAGGCTGCCTCCTCATATGATGAAGGTTCACCATCATGGCAAATGTTTTCAACAACTACTTGACTAGTGGATGCAAGGACATTGGGGGATATGTGATGGTGTTTGGCGAACAGGACATTGAGGGAAAGGATGTTTGAACTAGTTTGTGAAGTGGCAGCGTGGGGTTTCAAGGTAGGGATAGAGACAATGTAATCATTTAGGTGTGAAGGGATTTTATTCACTCTATGAGATCTCCTCTGCACTACTGCAGGAGGAGGAGGTAATGCAGTAGGGTTAGGTGATGAAACTGATAGTGGAGCATGAGATGTTTGTTGAGATGGAGGATGAGATGACAGATTGGTGTTATCAGGAACCACAACTAAGAATTGATTCAACAAATCATTATTAGGCCTTGATTCAACATAATCAGTAAAATCATTAGAAATAGTTGTTTTAAGAACAGAAGGAAAAATACATTTTTCTAAAGACAAAGTAAAAGGAAAAATACTTTCATGAAAAATTGCATCCCTAGACACATGTATTTTCTTTGTGGCAAGACTCATTACCCTATATCCTTTTGTTACAAAGGGATAGCCTACAAAAATATGAGGTGTGGTTCTAGGTTCAAGCTTGTCTCTGTGTACTTTGGGTACTGTGGGATAACATAGACATCCAAAAGACCTAAGTTGATTGTAGTTTGGTTTGGTTTTATAAAGGAACTCATAAGGGCATTTGTTCTTGTGATAATTTGAGGGAAGTCTGTTTATGATGTGTGTGGTTGTAAGAATGCATTCACCCCAGTATTTTACAGGAAGCTTTGATTGAAAGAGGAGGGCCCGTGCTTTTTCTAGCAGATATTTGTGCTTCCTTTCTATTATATTGTTCTGTTGGGGTGTGTAAGGGCAGCTTTTCTGATGTATTATTCCCTTGGTTCGAAAGAATTTGTTGGTTTCACCATTATTGAACTCTAGTCCATTATCTGACCCGACACTTTTTACTGTGATTTGAAACTGATTCTCTACCATAACTATAAAGTTTTTGAGAACTTGCAAGGTATTGCTTTTGGTGCTCAAGAGATGAGTCCAGGTGGCCCTGCTGTAGTCATCTACTATGGTGAGAAAGTATTTGAATTTATCATGTGTGGATACCCCAGAGGTCAACATGGAGAAGGTCAAAAATGGCATTGTAATGTGTAGTACTTTGGTTAAATGGAAATTTCTGCTGTCTTGCCATAGGGCAAATAGTACAGTTGAAAGGTTGTTTGGGAGAGAAATTGGCTGGAAGTGTAGGAATGTTCCTCAATTTTATGAAAGGCACATGGCCAAGTCTATTGTGCCACAGCAAGTCCACATTATGTTTAGTAGATGTACATGAAGTATTATCAGCCAACATGTTTTGATCATTATCAGAAACAAAAGAGCATACAACAGTTTTAGAAACATTAGTTGAATGAGGTTCAGCTGTAACAACTGTGAACAAACTTGCAGAATTCTCAACAAGAGTACATTTAACAGAAGTGCGTTCAACATTAGAAATCTTATTACTAGAATTAGGAATGAAAAGATTGTTACGAGACAAGCAGCAACATGTGGAGTTTTTAGGGGTGCTCTTTAGGCATTTTGAGAAGAAAAAATAAAGCCCATCCTTGCTATTACCAATTGCCTGAGGCCTCTTCACTAAAGGGGCCTGTAACAGACAAGATGCACCGGTGAACAAAATTATGCAATTCATGGAAAGAGTCAATGAATGTACTGAGATCAGATTATATTTAAAAGAAGGAACATATAATACTTTGTGTAAGACAATCTTAAATGTGATCATTACATCTACAAATTTTGTCACCCTAACTCTATATCCATTGGGAAGTGAGACAAGTATAGGATAAGGTAGGGTCTGAATGTTAGTTAAGGAAGATTTGTTGAAGGTTATATGGTTGGATTCCCCCGAGTCAATGATCCATAAGTCAGTACTTGATTTAAAAGACTTACATGAAGGATTGTCAAAATAATAGAGGAGGAACAAACCACAATACCTGCAAAATTCACAGCATTGCTGTTTGAAATAGTTGGATCCTTTCATGTATGTTCATTCTGAAATTGTTGCAGAAGGTTCATAATGTGAGTGCATTGGTCCTTAGTGAGTCTGGCATTTTAATTGTGACTACCTTGTGAGAAGTCCTCCCCCTGAGCAGGCATCATGTCATCACCATGTACATTAGCTACAACCCTCTTTCCTTTGTGATTTTGATTATTGTTTTTCCTTGATAGATATCCATTATTCCTGTGATTCTGATTGTTGTGTCCTTGGGGATAGCCATGCAACCTGTAGCATTTCTCCTTAATGTGACCTGGTTTCTTACAAAAGTCACAGAACATGGCATTCCTGCTACTACTACTGCCTGAGTAGTAGTTGGTTCCTCCATAATTGTTGTTGTTTCCTGAGATATTATTGTTTCCTGCATAGGTATTATTGGAAAAGGATGCCCTATAGTTCCTTCCCATTGGACCCTTGCTATTGTTGTTGTAAGTATTCACATTCAAAGAAGTGGATTCCATAGGCATTCGACTAGTAGGCCGAAATTCTCTCTGTTTTTCTTTCTGGATTAGTAACGAAAAAGCTTGTGCCATCGAAGGGAGGGGATTCATCATAAGAATATCCCCCCTTACCACGGTGTACACCTCATTCATTTCCATCAGGAATTGTATCAAACGTCTGTCATGTTCTGCTCTGTGCATTCCATCCCTAGCTCCACAGTTGCAGATGCAAGTGCACTGATTTCTCACATTCAAAGTGTTCAATTTCTTCCCATAATTTCTTCATTCGAGTATAGTAAACAGTAATATCCAGAGTACCTTGTGTGAGGTCGTTTATCTCCTTTTGGATCTGATATAACTTTGTTCCATTAGTTTGATTGTATTTGTCCTCAAGTTCTTTCCAAAGTTCTACTGAATCATTGACATATTCTACGCTATCTGAAATCTCTTTAGTGAGGGAATTCAGAATCCAAGACGTTACCATATCGTCGCATCGCTTCCATTGTCGCGAAGTAGACGAATTCGCAGTTGGCTTCTCATAACTGTCATCGATGAAACCGAGCTTGTTCTTCACTGATAAACCTCGCATAACTCCTCTTCTCCAAGATCGATATCTTATGCCATCAAATTGGACTGGAACAAGTGTCATCACAGGGCTATCAGAGGGATGTACATAGAGAGCATTGCTTGCATCACTTCCAACATTATTACCTCCAGTAGTGTTCTCAGTACCTTCCATGGAAGAAACTTAGCTAGAAAAATGGGCGAGATTCTAACTCGAGAAGGACGGAAACCGACCCTGCTCTGATACCATAACAAAACTTCACAACATAGGTGAATGCCTAGAACATGAAAGCCATAATTGGCAATTGAAAGAGAGCAATTCACGAGATCTGAATTTTGAGAAAATGAGAAATCGCACCTTCTCCATTGACTGATACGAGTACTTATACACATGAACAAAATGTTGACAGTTGTATCCAGCTAAGCAAAATAGGAAGAAAATATCCTAACTAACTTCTTGACACTCTAACCGACTTACTACTGTAGTTATGTAATCAACTAACCACTGCAGTTAACTAACTACTGAACTAACCAATTGCTGACTACTAATACTAATTGATACTAGCTACAATATAATTAATTAAATCTTAATAGTGGAAATTAAATTAAATTGTCAACTAAAAGCCTTTTTGACCATTTCCCTCAAGTACATCCAAAGTTGTACGACATTCATATGGCATTGAAAATGTTCATTAAAAGATATTATTTTCACTTTTATCAATATATTAATATCCTATCTTACAAGGCTCTCCGTAAGTCCACGGGATAATTAGTTCTACTTAATCTTAACATATAGTTGTATTTTTGTTTTTCTTATTTAATTATTCAGTATTTGAAATTTACTGTTATTATAAAATTGATGTCGAATAATACTATCTACTACAAAGAAAAGGTAAGAGTTGTATTACTCTTTTTTGTGTTTGTTTAATCATTCAACATCCGAAGGTTATTGGCACGAAAAATATATATATATATATATATAAAATAATTCAACATTCAATATCACGATAAAATTGGATTTGGCATAGAAATTAGAATAATGTCTACTATGAGGAGAAGGTAAAGTTGTACGAGGACTTTGAAATTTACTTCACAAATATTATATTGCTTATGTGATAATGTTTTTAATACTGAATGATTTGCTGTCTGTTGATTTAGAATATTATCACTTGTATATTATAAAAGCCTATATGTATATAATAAAATGAATAGGTACGTAATTTCTTGTTTATTATCAATTTTTTTTTTTACTTTATCATCAAACGTTTGTCCCCTATGTACTTCGTGAACAGATTTTCAAGATTAAAATTGTTTTTCCATGAAAAAAAAGTTTATGGAGTAGAAATATTGAGACCACCAACTGTCAAGGCCATTCTCAAATCACCTGCATAACATAGCCTTTGACTAGTGTGGTTGTGAGTTGTGGCATACTCGGCCTAACAACAACAATAACATACTCAGTAAAATCCAAAAACTGAGGTTTGAGTAGTTTAAAATGTACACAAACCTTACCATTATCTCATGGAGATGAAGAATCTGTTTTCGAAAGACCATCAACTCAAGTGCAACAATTTCGGTATAAAAAAAATAATGAAGAGAAAACTGAAACAGGAAGCGGTGCAAAAATAGCCAAAACAACAATAAACTCATGTGGTAATTGAAATGCCATAAACAGCATATTAGGGCAAATTATTATTAACAAACAATAATAACAATAACAATAACAATAACAATAATAATAATAATACAATTACATACTACCCTTCTACCCTAATACGAGTCTTCCACACCCTCATATCTAGGGACATATTACTCAGCCCAAACCCAACAAATACAGGAGGCTATTTTATGAGGATTTTGGGCTTTTCTTTAAAAAAAATATGGAGCCCATTTATAACAAAGCCACTTCTTTAGCAGAGTGGGTTTATTGGACAAATGCACATATTTTATGTAAAAAAAAATATTATAATTTGGGTCTTATTTAAATTTTTTATAGCTATAGTTTAAGTATTTACCATTCATAACAATTGTTTTGAGATGTTAGGTGGAAAAAAAGTGATTCGGGAGAGAAGAGAAATGTCGGGGACAAGATTGATACATGTTGAATTCGACGAATACATGTATATATATTATTAATACAGTCCGATAAAGATTGGTACAAACATTGGATTTTCATTAGGTTTGAATATGTAAAGATACAAAAAATTGAAGACCATTAAATTTGAAGACAAAAATTAAAAATCACCTCAAAATAGGGACTATATGTACAAGAACTTGTTATGGATTTAATCGATTATATGGTCCACCCTTGTACTGTATTGTCCTAAAGTAGTGCATTACCAATTTATATCGGGCCGGTCATTCAATTTATATTTGACGTTCAAATTTGTTTAGACATATGCGTACGGGACTAAAGTTTGAAAATTTCATATATGAAGCTTGAGAAATTTCAGACATTTATAGTTGAAGTTTGTTATGTTTTGTCAAGGCTAACTTCGAATATTTTCTATTGAAGTTGTGGTATTGACAAGTCAAACTTCGGACATGATTTTGTGTGATTGTGGTCTTGCCAAGGCTAATTCAAGACTTTTTTTAATTGAAATTGTAGCCTTGACAAAATTGAATTTCAAACATTTTGACATGAAGTCAATTTCGTATAACTTTAGATAGCGGAAGCGGGTCAGCTTTAGCCTGAAGTTTATTAATATTGACCACATATTAAGTATTTTTCAAAAAACATAACATATTAAATAGCAATGCTCAAATAGAGCATGCCGTGATTATTATTTTTTTACTTAATAAAAGTGCTTCTTATATATATATATAAAAACATAATATATTTTTTTGAAGAATCTTAGTAGATAAGTTGATTCATAATTGCTATATAAACTTTCATCTTGTCAACGAAAGTCCGATTTCCACTTTGTAACCACCTTCTCTTTTCCCTTTCCGCTTCCCCTTTGTTTTTTTTAAAAAGGATGTCACATTCGAAAAATAATATCTCTGTTGACACCTTAATGGATATGGGCCTAGAGAATTGTGGGCTTCATCAACTCCTCCTGGACGTGAGATCACAAATCTCAATGATCGGTCTGCCAAAAGCCCAATACGGACCAAGTTCAGAAGAGTCGCTGACTCATTTGGGCCGAGATGATTTGAAGTAATTTGGTCCAATACATACCAAAGTTTTAAGTACTTTTAATATTGAAAAAACTACCTAATTATACAAACATTCTTACCATAAATACTGTTCTATTCTATAATTTGATATCAGATTTCTAGTTAGCTACACACCGCTTGTATATGGGGCAAGTGATTCCATCTCAAGTAAGAAATTGAGGCCCAAGACAAAGTAGAAGACATGTGGACGACCATGTGTTGGGAAGCTAAGGTTAACTGTAAAAATTTATTCGCACTCGACATTTGTATTGTACTAATAGTAAATACCAAATCAATATTTGTTTAACTCTTTATTTATTACTTAACCGTATTAAAATACATTGGTTAAATGGCCATCTCTATTTGGCACCATGTTGTCCGGTCAATGTGCGATGGCCATTTCCTTTGGACTCAATAATTAACCTTAATTATTCCCTCTTGCTAATATTAAGAAAATCCTATGAACTAAAGTTTTTCTTTTATGATGATTACAAGTTGTAAAATATTGTCATTATGCTTAAGTGCAATGGAAAATTCAGACAAATATAATACCTTTAATTCCTAGTTCAAACCAAAAGACATCATGAAACTTTCACGTTTGGTGTGGGAAAATAGAAAAAATTACTTACATATTGTCTCATGTCACTCATACTTTAACTTTCTATTTTAATGCATTTTCCATGAAGTTCTTGTTAGTCATAATTTTATGGTTTCTAATTTAAAAACTTTTTCCGTCAAATATATTAAATTCGAAACTCATAATATACTTTCACTTTCTTTTCTTTTTTTCTCACTTTCTAACGCGAAAAAGAAGTTGAGTTGAGATCTCTAAAAAAAATTGAATATAAAAGGGTGCCAGCAATATACACAAAGCCAAACATGCCTTTGCTTTAAGTTGTTAACCTTTTGGAGGGAAAAAATAGTAAAATGGACCTTTTTCATAATTAAAGATGAGATATTCCATGTTCATTTATAGAGTGGAGGGGTCCCAATATTTTGTGTGTGTTTCTTGAACATCAATAAAAGTATACAACAGTCGAATATGTAAATAATCTCAACCACTCTTCCACCACTTGCTTTTTGGTATTATTTATAATAAAAATTAAATGCAACGAGTGTGACTTTTCTTATCAATGCCTTTTAATTTGTGTCTCTTCCCTCTCAACATTAATTAATTTCGTTGAGAGTCAAAAACAACCTATGAGTGAAATTATGATTCTTCTTCCCTTTCAACATAAAATAGAACACAAAAAATTAAAACATTTATTAGATTCCTCTTCCCTCTCTCCACTATTGATCCCTTCTTCTTTAAAGGTACTTTATCTTATATAGTTTTACGACTTGACATATTTCTTAAGAAATAGGAGTAGAAAATAGAATAATACTGAGAAATGACTAAAGTTAATAATATTATAGATAAACAGAGATTTACCATAATTAATGGTGTATTTGAAAATATCCTTTATGACAAGTAATTGTCAATAATAATATTATGTTCACCTAGAAAAACATGGACATATCATGAGGAAGGCAAGAACCTAATATCATTTCATGAGTGGAGCCTACATGAGCAAAAAGGTAACGGTCCAAGTATCTTGGCCCATATTTGTGCCCAAAATCTTAGATGAAAAAGATGGGTGTGGCCCCAAGAAAATTATAAAAAAATGGAAAGGTGCGTAACACAAAAGTTGTCCACTTTGGTGATTTATCCATATTCCCCCCTTCATTTGACTTATAAGATAAGAGTTTTTATTTTGAAAAAGGGATAGATGGAGGGGACAAAACTTAGCACAAAGTATGGGATACAATAAAAGAATCATTAGGGCCCAAGATGTGAAACTTAACTTTCCTTATTGTGTCAGTAATGGTTAGGGCACATATCTACTCTTCTATCAACCTTTAATTTGATGTTGCTTCCTTTGTGCTTTTGCAGCACATATGATATATACCCCTTTATGAAGTGGGGTATGTGTACTAAAGATAGGCCCTACTAATACACCCACTTGAGAGGGGAGATATGAAAAGAATTTTGAGAACCAACAAGGGATACGGTTTGATGGATGATATTTCTTTATTCTTAGAAAGTCTCGAGAACCATCCTGAAAAAAAGAGAAATGCATGGAGTATTTTCATTTAACTAAACTTTGCGCAACTTGTCTTTGCATTAATTGAATCAATGAAATCTCAACATCATATGATTTTAATTTTCTTTTCTTAAAAAAATAAATAAAAGGAATTTACTTAATAAGCAGTATAAAATCTCTTTTGTCTTTAAATCAAAAGTCTTGATTACATCAAGCTAACTTACTAAGCTTTGCACCAGGGGTGGAGTCACCTTTGGGCTAGAGGGGGGTGGGGGTTAATCAATCCTCATTCGATATACAATTATACTATTTATATATGACGAAGATTATATTTTGTATATATGTATATAATAGATCGTGAACTCTTTAATGAAAATTTCGATTCTGTCATTGTTTTGAATAGTATTTAGATTAAAATTTCAAATATGAAATGATTATGAATGAAAAAAGGAAAGAGAATTTGTGGGTGTGGGGTGGAAGTGGAGGCAACCATGCCATGCCACACACACATCTAAAATAATGACACTTCCACAATATGTTTCCTTTAAATGGGAATTTTGATGACTTTGTCATAGGCATCCTTTTTTGTGGATTCGGACGAATAGGTAAAAAATATGGAGTGGAACAAAAGCTAGGTAAAGGTGATTTGTTTGTTTATACTATCCCCTTAGCTAGTTGAACCATCAAAACCAATAAAGATGATGGATGGACTTGTTGGAAAGTGAAAAAATTAAAGAAAAGAAGAACAATCCAAACTATTCTTTCTATGGCAAAATTGTGACAGATGGTTGGTGCATACATCACTTTCTCCCACTATTCCATGTGCTAAGTTCACAAGATTTCTTGCAACACATTATTTGTGGGGTTCCCAAAGTGCATTGCATACATCACTTTCACTATTTACATAATTACTTACTAGTATATAATAAAAGTTGTCATATTCTTTTTATTTATTTATTTGTTGTAACCTAGTTAGCTTTAATTTGTACACCATCATTAGTTAGGTCTCTTCTCATTGTTTCACTTTAACAACTTATTAATTAAAAAAAAATGAAAATATAAAAAAGAAGAATAACTTCCCATCTTGAATAACACAATTACACCTAAGCTTTTCACCGCCAAGAATTATAGTGAATGGATTAGGATCCTTTTAAATTAATCAGATTTTTTGAGTTCGAACTTTATTAAATAATTTTTTTGATAAAAAGCATGAATTTCAAATAAAACAAATCCAAATTAATCAAAATATGAAGTGCATATCAGACATCGAATAAAAAAATATTTATATATATTTAGCATTTCCATAATGTAAAACCTTGAATCCCTATTCAATCCACTATAGTTCAACAAGCTAAAATGTTAGTGGGGGTATACTTTTTCCTTGTTGGATTGAGAGAGATGTGATGTTATGAATTATAATATATAGTGTCTTGCATTGTAAGTCTAGTGGGTATCTATTACTCTCATTAAACACTAACAACTACTTTTATTATGTGGAAATATGTTTATTGATAGTACATAAAGAGAAACCAACATGATCTAGCTACTTATATTTTTATTTATTTATTTTAAAAAAAGAACACTTGAGAATTCACGGCTGCAAGGGCACTATAATAATGTACCTTTTCCATAAAAATAGCACACGATTTGGAAAAATAGATAATGGCTATGATGAAAGTGACAAACATAAAGTAACTCACCACCTTACTTTATTATTGTACTATTATACTTTTTAAATAATTTAATCCACAATTTCTAAAGTTTTTTAACCTAGTTACAAGCACTTTTACTTATAATGAGTAAATGGTGCAGCCATTATTGACTACTAACACATCAATGGAAATCTTTGAGAGCAACAAGCACCTAATTAGGATCCTCATTTTGGTCATTCGACACAATCAATCAAAAGCTTGAAAATAAATAAATACCTATCATGCTTGCTTATATTATAGAGGAAAAGCTTATATGAGAGATGGGCTATTCTTCTTATTATTATAATTTCAATTAATAGGATTGCTAAAATAATAAATTCTGATAAATAGTTATTCTTTTAATTATTATAATTGAAAAATAGTTATTATTATAAAGTTTTTAAATTTTATGAATGGAATCTCAATATATTACTTTTGAAACTTGAAGCCCAATTGGAAAGATAATATTGAAAAACGTCCTATCAACGCTAAAATTGTCATAAATCCTTCCTAAAAGTCATTACTCATCATACGTTTAAACAGTCATAGATTACTTAATAAAATGAAAGCTGGAATTATAAATAAACAGTCATACATATTTATTTTTATTTGTTATTTGTCATGACTCACGAGTAGTTCAAAATTTTGGGGTGTGGGGTAGAAGTGGAGGTGGGGATGGAAAAATGATGAAAATTAGGAAATAGGTTGAGGGGGAGCAATCTGTTTGTACTTCTCGACAAATATCATCTGTTTTATTATTTTCAAGCGGGTATTCAAATTAAAACCATGAACATGATCAAGAAATAAGTTTTTCTCAAATGTCATTTTCATTATTAATGAAATTAAAGCAAAACCAATTGCCTCTCAAAATTTCCAACTTATCATCCTAATACAGCCCTCCTCCACATCACTTTCACAAATAAATTGGCACAAATTATGGATAATCTTGACAAATTTATAATATAAGCATATGGTTCTAGTACTTGTTTTTTCTTCCACAAAAATAATTAAAATAGTTGGGAGAAGCTATCTTACGTCGTAATGCTGATTAAAGAATATTTTGAAGTTTATTTTAGAAACCAATATTTGATTTTGTAATACCTCACATATATTTGTTGGAAATGAAAACAATAAATAAATTACAAAAACTTCTAAATTTCGACAAATTAGAATTGTCTTATTAGGCTTGATATTTACTAATTAGGTGATTAATATAATAGTGCTTAATTAATTAATTAATTAATTAGTCAAAGAAATTAGGCTATTAACACCATATTACCCCACCACTCAACTCTCCCGTAAAGAATAGAACACGTTAATCTATCTCATAATACATTTTAATAATTGATAACTATTTTTTGTAATGATTTCATTGAACGACGATATAAAACCAAAAAATAATTAGTCATTCATGTTTCACCTAAAATCGTCTCTATCAATTACATTTTTGACACCATTGATAACAACATTCATGAGTAGGTTTATTTTTATAATCAAACCAATTTAACATTAAAATTTGATTAATCGTAATTAATTATGATTTTCCTTTCTTCAAGTAAAGTTAACCTCGAAGGTCCAAATTAATGTATCCTATGAAAAGGGCAATTCAACAATCAAGAAAAAAATAATCACTTCTATTCTTATCCTTGAAACAATCTCAAAAGATGCATCGATTTCCTAATAATAAATAATTAGTCAATTTTGGCATTAGATGAATAATGTACGTTACTTTGAAGTAAAATTTTAAAAAATGGACTTTGAGTTTCGAATTAATTTAATATATTAATGATAGTCCAAATATGGTCCTTCATCACATAAAAACGTGCTATTTATTAAAATAATCAAAACGTATTAGTACTATTTGATTTGGCTTTCCTTGCAAGAGAAATATTTTAAGTATTAACGTGCAAACTACCCCTTTGCTGGTGTACTTGTACTTTCTTTTATTGTGGAGACCAGATTTATTGTACTCATATTCATTGTGGAGTCATATATCAAAAAATAAATTTGACTTGTAAGTATAAGCATCAAATTCATCTTAATTAATGTTATATACTAGTATAGGTTCAATTAACCAATATTAATGATACTATATATATTTTGGTAATGGAGATTTTAGTAGCTTATTTAAATTTTCTCCGATTTTATGTAATACCTTGCAAATCATACCTTCGTAATTTCTCAGTCCCTGACCCTCAATAAAGACAAATAAATTAAAATGGAGAAGATAAACAAAAATGAATAAAAATAATATAAATTTAGAGTGATTATGTTGGTGATAGAAGAGACAAAATTGTGTCTCATCAAAGGACCCACTCCGGAAGATCCGTCAAATTAACATTAGCAGATATATTGTGCCACGCCATGTTTCATCATTTACAAATCTATATTTATCTAACTTTATTATCTTATCTGACATATTTTTATTCTATTTAATTACTTTCTTTTCATATCACTATAAACAAAACAAGAAAAAGTCAAATTAGAAAAATAAAGACAAAAGCTTTGAGTGGGACCAATAATTGATGGTCATATGTTGACACTGAACTAACAACGAGGTAATGCACATATTGTTGCTTTACAAAAAAAATATATTAAATCATCATTTCATTTTAGTCACATATATATATAGTACCAGACACAATGTACGGGCCCAACATATATTGTTTTGTCTCGATTTAAATTGTTAATTATTATGATTTATGGTACATTTTTTATGTAAACTTCAAATAATATTTTATGTTGTTAATTATTATGATTTATAATACTATTTTTAAAACGGAGAAAGGTGCAAAATATAAATAGAGGAAATTGAAGTGGAAGGACAAATCGGAAAATTCTTTGACTGATCGTACGCGCTCAATGTATGTTACTTTTTGTCTCAATTTATGTGGCTATCTTTTCATTTTAATATAGTTTAAGTTGTTAATTATTGTGATTTATGATACTTTTTTTTGTGTAATTTAAAAATAAAATGTCACTCCATATGTCCCAATTTATATGGCACATGTAAAATTTCTATAATAAATAATTTTGTTAATATGTTTTTAAAAATATTTTAAATTTTTAATTATTGTAATTTAATAGCATAATTTTTTTCATAATTTAAATATATAACATACTAAAAATGAAAGCAAGACAAATAAATTGAAAGAAAACTACAAAATATAAATAGTAAAATGAAGTTTTATTATTACAGCACAAACAAATAATATGTGAGGAGCTTATGAATTAATTTTTAATATATTTTAAGTAGGTAATTATTGTGATTTATGTGGCACATGTGAAATTTTGAGAATTAATTAAATTTTTAATATATTTTTTTAAAAAAATATTTCAAGTATAATTTTTTTAAATACTATATGTTAATTACCTTGTCCGAATTAATATGGCACATGTTAAATTTTGAGATTTAATCAAATTTTAAATATATTTTTAATAGTATAGATCTTTAAGAACCTATATTTATTGAAAACTGGTTAAAACTATGTCAAACTCTTGCTAAAGGTCTTAAATAATGCTATGTTTATATGAAATACAATTGGTATAAATTTGAATTAGTGTATCTCAAAAACTAATTGATAATGTGAAATGAATAATTAGATGTCTCAAACTTATTCCAATGTATAATAATGAGATAATACCTGTGACTATTAAATACAAGATATCGTGTGATGTACGCTTTAAAAATAAAAATAATAATATTAGGTACGAATATATGAGAGATCTTGTGAGTCAGTAGACCTTACAAGTTCTCACAAAGTAAAATAGGAATAACAAAAAGAGTTGGAAAATACGAAGCCTTTAAGAATTCACGTAGAAATGATAATATAAGGACAAAGCAACATTTGTTTGTCGATGTCGATGGCCTTAATATATTCCAAGCAAGCCATCATTAATAATGTATTATAACTACTACAAAAAGGAATCATAACTGTTACCAGGAAAGGAACATTAATTTGTTGAATAATGAGTTTCGTTTATTTGTAAAAATGATAATTTATCTTCTTCTTTTTTAATTGAATGAATAAAAGTAGATGGAAAAAGAAATATTAAAGCTGAATTTAAGTCTTCATATCATAAATTCACTTAAAGATAATCTCAATTGTTACTCCTACAAAACAAGTTGCAACAATATTACCCCATTTTTCTTTCTCAATGAAGGAAATATAAAAAGGTAAAAACAAACAAGTTAAGAGAGAGAAAGGGGGGGACATTGACTGGAAAATAGTTGTGATTGTGAGTACCAAAACCGATCTTCACGGCTCTGACATGAACTGTGATAAGTAACGTAGGCCATCATTTATGCGAATTTCAAGGCAAACACTCTCTCTCTTTAACTGGCGTGTTTTTTTATCCTTTCTCTTTGGCCTCCATTTCCCTCTTCTATTCCCACGTGGCCACTCTTTTTTACACTTTCATCTACTATGGAATTGAAACAGATTTTAATTTAGTCAAATAACATGACTGACGACGGTATATGAATTTTATTCTACCAAATTGTATTTGTGAATGTGACGTGTCAGAATATTGGCCGGCACTTTGGGACACGATTCTGTATACAACGGACTGACACTAAAGAAAACGCAAAAACTATCGGAATAAATAATATAATATTTTTTTAATTTGATTCTGAAAGGCAGTAAAACTCAATTTTAAAAAATACTGTCACAATCGAAGTAGTACATATTATCTTTTTTTTATCGTAGCAGGGTCGCATGGTTTATCATGTGAGTATTGTCTTCTTTATTCAAGCAGACCTAAGCTTGTCAACTTAAATGTGTCTGTTAGGTTTTTATATTTATCCTACCCTTATCGGTCCACCTTTCGTCATAAAATTGGAAGGTAGATGATTTTGGATTTGAATAGTATAAAGTATGGACAATCAAGAAAGAAGTGAAATTGTGGGTTGTGGTAAGCATTAAAAGGAATGGGATGTTAGGGAGAGCCATCACTGTTGAGTAATCCTTTCGTCCCTTACCCAAACTCTTTAATCCAGAAACAAACAAATAAATAAATGGAGTAGTCATAATGTGAAATGTGCCACATTTTCCACTGACATTTTTGTCTATAAAATTGTGCCTCATAATGGAAGATTCCAAGAGATGAACCACCCCAAAAAGAAAATCAATACACAAGGTTGTCCTGATGGCTCATTGAATCTGACCACTACTCCTGCCTGCTGTCCCAAATCAATGCATTATTACACTACTCAACTATCTTTCTACTTTATTATTATCATAAATTTTGATTAAAAAAATTGCTTTGTCCGTCTAAGTTATGCATATATTAGTCATAAAAAAAGATTTAATACATAAATTGATAGTTATGTAGGATTGTAAATAGATAACCGAACCTTGCTAAATTTTCTACTCTATATAGCAACCAAACAAGATATTTTGTTATGAATAATTCACATGAATTAGCAATAATGATTTTAAGTACTCTATATACACATATCTATCGCCGAACCAACTACTTGAATTTACAAGCAATCAATTATAATACACACAAAAGAAATAAATAAACATTTCCTTAAAGGTGACAATAACTTAAAAGGATAGCTAAGGTGTAGGAGAAACCTAATTTAATTAAATAGCAAAAAGTTAGGACATAAAAAAGAAAAGTAAAGTTAAATTATTAGTCAGAAGCAGTTGTTTTCACAATCACTATATATGCCTGCAAAGTTGGGGGGTTTAGCTTGTTTTTGGGTCCACTTTGTTTTTTTTTTCTTTTTTCTTGAATAGCTTTTGCTAATACTAAGTACTAGTATAGAAAGAAACTAAAATTAAGTAAAAATATAATCTTGTTTTATTTTATTTTTTTCCAATAGGTTTTGAATATGACAAATATAATGTCATAAAAAAAGTAATAAAATTAAAAATAATGGTAAATAAGAAATTAATTTCATAAAATGGATCAATACTCATATTTATGAGTCAAAATTCCAAAGGAACACCACACACCTCTCAAATTAAATGTTGAAACAGTTAGTACAGTACCTAATTCAATACATATACGGACCACAATGTGTGAGCAATCACTAAAGTAGGATTCTTTGGCAAAAGTTGGCATTTGCTTTTTCTGGCCATTTCATTAAAACCCATAATCTCAAAGTGAACAACTAAAAGTTACTTTATGTTTACCATACACACCTTTACTTTTTTTTTTTACTTCCTTCGATAAAAATCTTAACGAAATTACTCTGTTCACAATTGAACTATGGAAATTACCATACCATCAACAAATATGACAATGGTGAATTAAGAACATATATGGAGATAAAAAAGAATGAACAATTTGAAATTTACAATTACTAAAAATTCTAACATTTCTCTCTACATTCAACAAAATTCTATGATTTCTTTTCCTCTTCCTAGAAATTGTTTTTTTCTTTGTGGATTTTGATTGATCAAGAAGACATGTTAACATGCACAGTGGCATTCATGTTAGAGTTACATAGAGGGCATGTATGCACTAAACTTGATCCACAAACAGCACACAGGCAAAGATGCCTGCATGGCAATAGCAACACACATGATTCCCTCTCACCACACCTTTTGCACATCCTGTTGTTATCCTGCGCTTCACCAACTATAGTGCGCCGCCCTTCAATTTCCTCCTCTTCTTCAGCAGCTGCCCCGTGGTCGCTGCTGCCGCAGCAGGATTCGACGTCTTCCTCAACTGCTGCTCCGGCGAGGTTACCGCCGGCGGAGATTCGTTCATCGCCGACGTGGGCTAATACTTGTTCTAAGTTGTTGCGAAGGGAATTTGCTGTTGCTTCGTTTGTTTGGGCTAAATCTCTCCATAACTGATTCTCAACGAACAGACTTTTCACTTTTTCTTGAAGAACCATATTGATTTTACCCATTCGTTGAATCTGTTCATCTTTTTCTTTCAGTTTTTTCGATACACCTTCTCCGATTGCTGCCACCAACACCCTCGCTTGCTGTTTCTGCCTTTCTTCCAATTCCATCCTTACTTTCTTAGTCTGTAAAACACAAGATTAAAAAAATTCAAATTAGCCCAAAAAACACCAATAAACAGAAAACGGCATTGAAATTCAATGTTTCATCACAAAACTTACATGAAGCGAAATTATCCGATCGATATCACACTGATACTGTTGTAGAAGGGGCAAAACGTCATCTCCAACAAACGACGTAGTATTACAAGTATTAAACTGATTAAACGAATCCCTCGACCGCTTCCTCGTCGCAGCTACAGCGGCAGCGTTAACAGTAGCGGGAAGATTAAAAGTGAGACCACTATCAGTGTTCACCGACGTTTTTGGCTGAACGGAATCACACATCAAACTCTGATGAATCGGCAAAAAACTATTCTCCGGCGTCGGTAACGGCAAAAGAGAAGAACCACCCATCTGGGTATTGTAGGAAAACCCATTTCCTTGATTCGAAACCATTTGTTGTTGTTGCTGAGTGAAAAGATTGAGATGTCTTGCTTCAACTGCCATTGAAATAACTCTGCTAATGGATTTTTTTTTTGTTGTTGAGAGAAAAGGGAGAGAGAGAGATTTGGAGGTGGCGACTAGAGAAAAACAATGGGGCTTCGGCCTTTATTTAAGCGTTTGGTTTTGTGGATAGAGAGAGAAAGTGGGGTACAGGAAAGTCAAAAAGAAGTTGTAGAGAGAGAAAAGAGTATTAAATGCTTATTTGAAAATTAGTAAAATTAGGGGATGAATGAGATTTTACATCATTATCATAACTTACTAATTAAATACTCTTCATTTACTTAATTTGTTTGAAAAATTAATATCTTACGTTTTAAGGATGCCTATTTATAGAATCACGATATTTACTCTAGGGTTAAACGAAAAAAATTGCATCGTAAGATAGCATGTGCTTATTATAACGGGTAATATGTCTTATTTTTTACTTTTAACTTAAAAATATATTTGTGTATAAATTTTATTTTAGATGAAATTTGAATGTATAAACATTTATTTTTGAATACTTAATGATGCAATTATGGGTGCTTGTATTCAATTTAAATAATAAAAATAAGTGAAAGATGTAACATAAAAATAGAATAAGAATATACAATTATAATTAAAGTAAATTAGTTAATGAACTTAGTAAATTTGTGCCTAATTATTTATGGTAAATTTGAGAACTATTTTTCAAACTTTTAGGGCCCGTTTGGCCATTCGATAAAGAATTATGATATGATATCATAATATGAAATCATGAGATGATATTAAAGTTTTGTTTGGACATGTGATATAGAATTTTTGTGTCGTATATTTTATCATAAACATAAGAATCTCTAAAACTATTAAAATAGCCCTAATTGTTTATTCAATCTTACCAAATAAATAAATAAAAAAATCGTATAATAAATTATTACAAAGCTATTTGTTCTCCACTTAATTAACTATTTCTTCTAACTTTAATTCAGTAAAAAAAATTGAACATAAATTATAGTGTACCAGTCTTTAATATAATTTTCCCACATAATACGAACAATCTCCTCACGTTGAACTTGCATTTCTCGATCATTTGACCGAGAAGACGAACCAGCATTGTCACTTTGAGCCATTTGTTGGTCAATATCATCCGCAGCTATATTTTCATGCTCATAGACTATAAATATTTCATCATTTTTTTGGTATTCTCGCAAATAATTATGTAACACTGCACAAACTATGACAATTTTCACTTGTGTGTCAATATCATAATGAGTCATGCCTTGTTTCACTTGTGTGCAATTAATCATTTTCAATGCATTAATTTCGTGCTAAAAATCAAACATATTAGAAGTAGTGATTATCAAACATACATCACCAGTTTTGTGTTTTTTCATATTGCTTTAAACATTTTCATATGTAACAGAAAGAGACGTTTTTTTTTTAATTATGAAAAATAAAAAAAGTATTACTCCCTCCGTTCTTATTTATATTCACCAAATCAACTTCTACTTTATCATTTATACTCACCAAATTTAAAGTAATAATAAATTTTATTTTGGTGAGAATAATAAATTTTAGAAAGTGATGATGTGATTATAAATTTGATTTACATATGAAATAAATTGTTAGTAGGTATAAATGTGGGGTTGTTTTAACAAAATATAAATTTATGGATCAATTTTTGTATTTAAAAATCTCAAATCATGATATGAAATTCCCATATCATGATTTTTGGAGAATATGGAATTCCATCTCATGATATGAAATCATGAGATGGAATCAGCGTAAAATTATATGTCCAAACGTCGATTCCATCTCACGATTCTATATCTTGATATGGTATCGCATGGTCAAACGCCTACTTAGGAATAAGCATTAAGTCCACCAATATTCTTTTGTCGGTCTGCAAAAATAAAATTGTGACAATAAAAAAATTGAAATGAATGTGTGACATAAAAAAAGGATAAAATTAACTACGAAGATATTTGAAATAAGGTAGAGTGACCTTAGTAATAAACAAGATGAAAAAAGTGAGGCTGATATAATAATTCAAATATATAAAGAGTTGAACCACAAATAATTTAAAAAAAATATGTGACAGATTTACTATGATGAAAAATAAAAATAGTTGAGTATTGTCTTGTTTCCTCTATTAGTAAGCAATATTTTATTATAATATTGATTTTAACATGTTTTTCAACTCGCATAATATAGGAATAAAATTACTTTATACATTATCCTTTTTAGATCTCTCATTTGGGATTACACCAAATTCATTATTGTTGTAGATTGTAATATTGACTTATAGATCTTAGTGAAACTTTCCTTCTTGTATCAAAAATAAAATAGCTAGAGTCTTAAATCTTGTACAACCAAATTTCAAGTCAAATAGGTATCCATTAGACGTCTAATGATAGTTGTTCATTATATTATTTTAGGACATTTAATAATATTGTTCCACTTTATTAAATTAATGTATAATTTTACACTTAATTCTTAATTTTCTATATTATATTCAAAGGACAATATAATAAAACTATCCTTTTATTTATAATTTCTTAAGAAATATGCAAAATTAATAGTGGATAAATATTGTTGAATTGACAAAATATTATTTTTTTAAACTTAATTAGCAAGAATCATAATTGCAAGATCATCTTTTACTATAATTATCTTTTAATTTTACCACCACAAGAGTGAATGTATCTTGGAGAACAATATTTATTATTTACACTACATTTTATTTTCTACGCGTATAAAAAATATTGTCAAATTTTCCTATTTGAATGCCTTGTATAGTGGGATTTATAATTCCCGGGGAAACTGTAAATATAGAAATATGCATTTCATCTTTCTACTTCTACTTCAAATATTTAATGTGAACATCCTGTGATATGTTAAAATTTACAAGAATTAAGGATTTCGATATATATTACATATTTTTAATTTAATTTTTTTTTTTTTGGTAAATATGAATAAAATAAAATAGAGGGTGTACTTGCCCTTATTTTCGTGGAAAGTGCGGTACGTGAGATTAATTATTAGGAGCAGTAACTGACATTTTGGGGTCTATGCCACGTTCATCAGATGCCCACGCCACCATTATTCTTCATATCCTTTTTTTTTTCTTTTTGTTTTTTTCCTCTTATTTTATTATGAAAATATTAATAATGATGATTTCGATAGGGACCTCGTGGGGAACTTGAGGGGTGGGTTTTCTTTAATTAAATTTTTATTTGTCTTTTTCCTTTTCTCTACTCTAAGGTGCAACCCACACTGTCCCACGTGTGACTCCCCTTCAAATCTCTACATCTTCTATAAATAATTAGGTTTAATTTTTTATGATTACCATAAATTTGTTATTTATTTACTTGTGTTTAACTATGATTTGTTAGTTATAGTGATTGTCAGTCCTAGTTTAATTTGGTTTTATGATGTTACTATTTATTTTCAATATGTTAGCCAACTTGATTCCACATGTTTCGCCTGAAAGAAAGACGAAAGATGAGATTGATGATGATGTGCGACTAGACGATGATTGGATGCCAAATGATGAAGAATTAGGTGTTCGTGAAGCACATTCCCGAGCAGTAATACTTGAAAGTGTAGGAGACATTCCTGATGCTGAGATGAAACCCCCTGATAATGTGCTCTTTGTTTGTAAATTAAATCCGTCAACCGAAGAGTATATAATCTTGAAATTTTCAGATATCACAAGACTGGGGAGTTTTGCTTTCATCGAGTTCAAGCACAAGGAATCCTGTGAACAAGCATATTTATAAGATGGATAATATACTCTAATTGATGATACAAGGATACGAGTTGATTTCAGTCAGAGTGTAGCAAAGTTATGGTCCCAATATGGACCTAGAAACCAAAGAGGCAGACCGTTTCAATAATGGTTCTATTGATGCCAGAAAGAAGACAACAAGCAGCATGGCAGAGATGGTAACTCAAAGAAAGCACAAAGGGAGAAAATACCGACAAATAACAAAGCCACGTTAAGGCTGATCAAATAGATTCAATTATGCTTATTATCTCATTCACACTTTTTACCCATGTCATTTCGCATATAACAATTTGTAATTAGGTGAAATTAGATAATGAAGTTTCTTGCAAAAAAATAAATATATTTCAATTTAAAGGAAAATATTTTATTTATAAACTCAAAAGTTATACATATTTATGTATATTTCTGTATTTTTTTTATATTAATATAACCAGTAACATCCATACTTATAAAAGTAGAAAAAACAAATTAAACTAGGACAAAACACTTTGAATTATTATTTCCAATATTCATCCGTAATAATTCAAATTTTATTCCAAACTTTTATCTTTAACAAAAACAATCTTTATATTAGTTGTTTGCGTTGTTTTACATAATTTTTTACATGAACATCAAAGTAGTGATTAAATATTCAATGAATATAAAAGTGATGATATGATTGTTGATGAAAATGACGAACAATCGACTCAGGATAACAAAGTCATGTGCTATGTAATACAAACCTATGTTAATTTTAATAATTTTTAAAACTTATGGGTATAAATTACATTTATTTTAATAAAAGAAGTGAAAAATATGTTTCTCAAATACGATGACCAAATTGAAATTTCATGCAAATTTTCATTCAAATAATATTTGTCTTTAAATGGATAGGAAGTGTGTTGCCACGTTTGATGGGGGGCATTAAAAGGTAGTATGAAGTGGGACCCATGTGCGGATTTCCGTATTTTGCTACCTTGTCCCTAGTCCTAACTGGTTCTTGTCTCTGTACGGACCACCCATTTATTTTTTATTAATATTTTTAAAGGGGAAAAATCACCTGCACTCATAGTGCACCATGATGTTCGTGTTCTCTTTTTCCTTTTTCTTTTGTTGATGATTAAAAAAAACTGTACTGGCATTAACAGAAGAAAAGTGAATTAAAACAAAAGTGAGTATTAGTTGGAAAGTCCAAGTTTGGGACAATTATCTTTCAAAAATTTAATCTTATAGTCTTTCTAAGAAATGTGTCAAATCAAATATAGATAATAAGTAAAAGTAAACGGAAAAAATTAATGTAATTGAGTTTGTTGTTACATTTCTTCTTGATTGTGTATGTTAGACCCTCTCTACTAAGATAACTACAACTAACTACTTCTTCAGCACAAAAAAATGACCAAGTTCAAATTATTAGAGCCTAAATAATAACTATTTTTTTTCAGATCTCAATTTTCTATTTATTTATTTATTTTAAAAAAAATAAAATTAGAGTTGTGTACTACTTGTAATAAAAAAGATGAACTTAATGGTTGTGTAGTCTTATTTACTTAATGACATAATAATCATGATAAGAATTGATATTAAAAATTAGTGACACATGCATGGTTGTTGGCCAAGTTCAATTCTGACTTAGATGATAACTGAAAGTATATAATGTCAAATGCATATTTTGAGATACTTTGTGCTAAAGCATAATGATACATATTGACTTAAACTATACAATTATTATTTTTAGAATCTCTTTCTAAAAATCAAATTACGCCACCTGATAAGATACTATTTCCTCAAATTATGTGTCATATTTTTCTTTTACACGTCTTTAAGGAAGGAGTATGTTAATTAATAAATTTTTTTCCATATTTTTATTTTAAGATAGTATTATCTTTCTTTATTAAAATTTATCTTGAAATTTCAAAACAATAAATTATTTTTAAAAATCACAATCAATAATTTGAGACAAGAAAATAATACAACTTTTCCTCCTTTTGACAAAATGCCGACAACTCGTGTAGAAGTTCCTTGTTAATTTCTATTTTTTCAATCTCTTTTCTTTTCTCTTTTTTTTCCTCAACTGGTCAACTCAGCTAACAATAAAATATTGAGCATTTTATTTTAAGGTTTTAGATTATTGACTTTTCAAATTCATGTCACGTTGTTTCTTTAAATGACATTATTGGTGGGCACAACTATTGTGGCACCCTATGCTTAATTTCTTTGAAACTTCAAAGGTAAACGTTGTTGAAAATTAAAGCTTTACATAGACATTATCTTTGCCTTGGGTTTGTTGAAAGATTAATCAACCTATATATATATATACCTTTCATTTCTTTCCTTAAAGTAAAAGCAACAAAGTCAAGTAGAAGAAGGAAAAGAATATTAATTTGTGGTTTTTTAGAAAATTGATTCATTCTTTTTAAAGATATGTGAAAAGTCCATTGAGTTATTTTACAAAAGAGGCTTAATAATGATATTGTTACTGATGAGCGGAGCCATCTTATTTCATCGTAAAATTATGTACTGTCCATAATATATTTATTTTGGACGCTCTTAATATAAACTTTAAACATCATTCGTTAATCATGATTCCGCCATTAATGCTGTTATTATGTGTTTCTAGTTCAATAAGTATTTTTTTAAGTTTTGATTGCCTCCTCCAAATGACTATTCCCTAAGCCAGCCTTGACAAATTAATTAAACAACATTATACATATGTTGCATGTTGGGCATGCACTATAATTCACTTTTCCTTTTGACAAAAGAAAAGTATTCTATTTTTTTTTAATTGTTGCTTACACATGAAAACAGTAACAAATAAATAAAAGAATAATTTATGCATTATTAGTCAGTCAAATGCGTATATATCAACGACCAAGAATAAAATGTGCATTATCGAAAATAGTTGCTGGCTATTACGGGTTCTAGAAAACCAAGCTACCTTATAATAATATGAATAGACCTAAAAATCAGATATACAACAAAAAAATTCATAAATCTTAAAAATAAAATTCAAAGTTCAATCTATAATTTAAACCACATATTCAAGAAAAAATCGAATTTTATGTTTGGCCCAAACTATGCCCGCCCCTAACAAGGTCCATGATAATGACATATTTGGAAAGGCTATTAGAATAACTTCTCACCATTTATTCTCCATACTATAAATATAAATGATGATAGTATAAGGTATCAACCAGCTGTAGGTAGGAAGGTTGGGGTTAGAGTAATTGCAAGAATTATTTGAAATTATTTTTTTCCCTTTTTGACATACCAAAAATATTTTAAGACAAGTGAATAATTATGATGTCAATGCTCCAATATATAATGCTTATCTATTTTTAAAAAAACTAAGTATAGGTGAACAAGTTTTTAAAAAAAAAATTATAAGTGGGGAAGGGGTATATGAACCTTTGGTTAATTAAACATTTAAATACAATTGTGCTTTATATTTTTTTGTTTCTACTTGTACAATGTATAGATAAGTCAAATAAATTTTCTAGACGTTGTATTCAATCAAATGTTGTCATATTTAATTGGATGAGAAAGTATTATATATATATATATATGATTACTTCACTTGTTAATTAATTATCTGTTTATTTAAAATTACAAATGCTAACCACCCAACTAACACCAAGATTATAAAATAATGGAAAGAGATCGTCCAAGTAAAATGATTCCAAACAAGAATTAAGCAAAGAAGTCACTATCAAATCTTAAGCGAGAATAATAATAAAAAAGAATAATTAATTAATTTCTCTATCTTGACTTAAAAATTAAAATTAATTCCCCTTTCTCCTTTTCTTTTAATATTATGATTGGTTAAAACGTCATATGCCATGAGCATCCTTCTTCATTAAATTAAATTATCAGGTTGGCAATCTCCCACTTAAAGGCCATGAAATTTATATATTTAAATATTAAGATGGATACTAATTAAAGATTTAGTATTAAATTAATACAAGTTCCAAGTGTGTTGATACCTTTCATGACAACATCTTTTCACATGTAAGACCAAGCATAGTTAGCTTACTGGAGATTGCACTAATTATTTTATTTCATTAGATAATTAATTTTATTTGCCTACTTATATGGAATAATTAATCTTGCATCTCTTGTATTCATTCATTTAAATAATTTTGAAAGATCAAAAGAATATCCTCTCAAATTTTAAATTCATGGAAAGAGTCCTTCTTGACCAATTTAACTTTTTCATTAATGAATGTATCTTACATGGATGTAAATGGGTTAATTGAATCCTTTACAACTTAAACAAAAAAAATGTAAAAATTCTTGGGCATTATTTTTAGATTGTTTTTGGTAAAAATATAAAACTAATTAATCACAAATTTATAAAGCCAAAAGATAATCATATTACTTCTTATGTTATAAGGTTTATATATATAGGAAACGTAGAGGTTTTATAAGCTCCGAAACAGATTTCAAATCCATAAGCATCACGTCATTTCAAATCAAATAAGTAAGGAATCCATAATCTTCATAAGTAGTCTAATAAGTTTTTTGGTGTTGATAATTAGAATTGTATGCAATCTTAAATTTACTAATATATCAGAAGATAAGTTGTTCCGAATTGTTCCTAAATAAGCATATAAAATGGATTATAATGCTAAGTTATATTTAAGGAATATATGTTAATGTGTCCATTTAATGTTAACATTGGCCAATTTATTTTTTTGTCATTATGGCAAATGCACTAATAACTTCCCAAAGAAAGTTAACCACAGACCCAATGAAACTTAAACGAATGTGAGAGAGCACTTGTTATGATGCATTCTTCTTTTATGGCATACTACTCTCTCTGTCATTTTTACTGGTTCACTATATTAAAAATAAAAATTTATTATTATTTATTTAATTTTTAAAAATAAAAAAATAATTTATTATTTAATTTCTAATTTACCTTAATTATTAACTAAACTCTTTATATTTATGCCAAAAACAAACATTTCTTTCTACTTATCCATTTTAACAATTTTAGATAGTTTTATTACTTTTTTTCCCATACTACTTTCTTAATATTAAATAACCTAATATAATAGTAGTAGCCAAATTTACAATTACAAAACATCATTATTAATATTAGTTTAGTAAACTATATTTTGGATTAATTTTTTTTTAAATGGTGTATCAGGCTGAACACGTAATATGAAATGGATGAATTAAAAGTAATACACTAATTTAATTGTTGATGGATTCCGACCCATAAAAAAATAATGTTTTTCTATAAAAATCAATGTTAGAGACAAAATCTTCACTTCCACCGTATATCACACTTTTTAGCAAATTATTTGCCGGACAGCTAATAAATTTGTACATGCACCTTCGAAGTATTTTAGTTATATAATCAATGGAGTAAATGAGAAGGGGAAAATTAGAATAAATTAAAGAATAAGAACAAAAAAGGGGAAAGAAGGAAGAAAAGAATCTTAACTATATACTATATATATAAAGATCAGGCCCAAAGCTTATGAGGAGAATACACACTATTGAAAAATGTTTTTTTTTCTGACTAATATTTTATCCTATTACATGTTGACACCAATTTTGCATCAACCAAGTAGAATATTCCCAAACCATAAATCTCTATCGATATTAAATCTCAACTTATATTTTCCATGCTTTAAATATCCGAGCGTGTGGGGACTTATATTTTTCACAACGGTTAATTTTAAATTCAAGATATGATCTTAAGTATTCTTCACATAAATTGTATGTTTTCTTCTTCTTCATAAAATCAAAATAGATATAGTCCTATATTCGAGTCTTACTATCTGTCTTTAACGTATCATTAAAAAAGATAAGCTTCACGTATTTAGTTCACACGATAAGCTTTAGATAACACTAATAATAACAAGATGGACTTTATGAATCATTCCAAGACCTATGTGTTTTCCATTATATATTTGTAGTGCTATTTCTAGCATTAGCCACATCCCTCCTTAATGCTTCAAAAAGGTTCAAATAGGAAAGAGAAAAAAGAGGATCGAACTTCATCATTGACACACAATTTTTCCTCAATTGACTAAATCACCACAAAAAATTAAGATTCCCACTTTGTGTCACTTTTCAATGGAAAAAAAGAAAAGAGAAGGAAATTCCCAATTGAAGGGGTTCTTTTTTTAATAATATTTCGAGGACAAAAAGTAAAAGGTAAACATTATTTCACATATGGCCATGTCATAAACGAACTAACTCTTTGATGATTCGAAAAAGCTTTAAAGTGCAAAAAAATATCAATCATACCGAAAGTGAATATATATTATATAATATGAGCATCAATAAGACACAAATAACTCCTAGACTATGACAAAAATCTTAAAAATATATCTTAACTAAATTAAGTCCTATTACCTCTGGACTCATTTTTTTATAATTTTGTACACTTTTTTTCTACGTGGCCTCCAAACATCTCCAACACGTCTCAACGAAATGGAGTTACGGAGTGTGCCATGTAAGTCAAAAGGTGTACAAAATTAAAAAAAAAAGAGTTCAGGGGGTAATAGGACCTTAGCTTAGTTAATGTGTGTCTATGAGATTTCGGTCATAGTCTAGGGGTACTTGTACATATCCCTTTTTTTTATCTACTTAGTGTCCGGAGTCCATATTAGAGTCCTAACTAAATCCGGATCGCGCACTTTATAGCCCATTCGAGAGTGAAATTACTCCCAACAAGATTTTTTTTCATATCCATGATTCGAATTCGAGACCTATAATTAAGACTGGATTATAATCCAACCCATGTTTGATAATATATGAGCATCTTTCACATAAAAGGTTTCCTAAGAAAAAGGTAGAAAATGAAAAAGAAAGAGATAAGAGTATCTTTTCTTTGAAGTAGTGATTTAGTTCTATGGTGCCAAACTTCCACTAATTTATTGATATGGTGGCCACAAAACTATGCTTTCTCACTTTTTTACAGTTACAATTTGAGTTTTTTTTATAAACCTTTTTTTTAAAATTATTATTCGTGGAGTAATATTTGAGATGTAAAGAAGGGGAAAAGCAACCACCCAAATCATAGTTTAAATGGGAGATGCAAGTAAAGTCCTCATGCTTTTCCTTTTTCCAGAAAAAAGAAAAAATGTCAAAAGAAAAAGCTAATTACTTGGATCCTATCATGCTCACATTTATAATTTTGACCAATCATGCAAAACTAGCAACATTTTAGACTTATCATCACGGGCGGCTTAATCAACTTGGTGATCTAAAGTCAAATTGTAACGAAAGATCTTAAATATTTTTTTTGAAATTTACCTTCTTAATTTGTTTTGTTACCCAGAGTCGATACTACTTATAATGTTAACGATTTATCTTGAACTTATATATTCAAAAATTAACGACCATTAAATACAAAAAGAAATTTAATTATAACGTGGGCCCCTTTGTTAAAAGAGAAGGAAAAAAATTACTACTTACGAGTACTCATAGTTCACAAGATAATTTAGTAGGTAAGTTTGAACAAAGTTTATGTTCTCATTTACTAGTCTATTGACATAACTTATATAGATATACCATACAAAATAAATTGTTTGTTGCTACAGTGACAATTAAAAATAAAAATTTATTTTTTTAATTATAAACAAGTAAAAATAAACGAGAGATAGTTATTTTCCGGTCAAAATTACGTACAAAAGATATGCAATAAATTTGTACCTAACAAAAGGACAACCACTTGTGTGGAGAGACATGACATAACATTGATACAAAATGTGTACCTAACATATGTTTGTTTTCAAGTAAGAAGAGCTAACATCACCCAATGTAGCTGAAAATGACGTCTGTGTTACAAACATTATAAATAGTAATTAACTATAACCAAATAAATTTTTTAAATATTATTTTTTAGAAAAAATAATTAAAAAGGGAAAGATGGTGGCATGTCATTGCTGATGAATGCGAATATCACATGACTAAGCAATTTTATCGTTTTTTTAAACAATATTGGAATTATTTCACTCTTCTTTCTTTTTTCATTTCTTAAAAATAAATTATTTTCTCCATTTAAAAATGAAATTTTAGTTAGCAAACCAAATATTTGATTCTTTTCATACATAAAATGGGGGAAAAAAATATTAATTAGTGCATTTCTTAAGTGTTAGTGCCCTGTTAGAAGTTTATTTGGGTAGCTTTTTTCCTTTCTTGGATTTTTTTCTTAACTTAGGATGTCCATACATCACTTTGGCTTAATTTGACTCCGTCCCATAATATTTGTCTCTATTATTAAAAATATGTAACTCAAATTATTTGTCAATTTACAAATCAAAATAGAATTAATAAAAAAATATATATTCTATTTTACCCTTAGAATCAATTATGTTTTAAAAGTATAGATATCATAAAATCGCAATAACTTTCTCCATTGTTAATCTTGATGTTGATGGATAAGACACATAAATAGAGGGTGTATTTAAAAAAGTTAAAAGGATAAATTAGTAAAAACATCCTTCGTATTTCTGATTTCTTGATGGATTATAAAGGAAAAGTGAACAAGTAATATAGGACAGAGAAAGTATCTTCTTCGATCCAATTTTCAAAATTCAATTTTTCGTTAAAGGTAAAGTTGAATAATAAACTAAAATTTGTAAGAAAACAAATCCTCATTTGAAAAAGGAAAATTCAAATATCAACTATACTGTGATTTTGGAGTCATCTAGATGTTATGCTCGTAAAAAACAACAACATATATATATATAAGAGCATTAAATAATAGGACCATTTAAATTTCAAATTCGACATACAAGTCAATATAGTTGATCAAATTTAGTAAACCACAAAAATTTGGCAAAGTGAAAGTGTGACGTTTCTATCCACAAATATAATGTGCAAGTGACTAAACAATATAAGATCATATGGTACATCGATTATCTACTTAATTTTGGCCTACAATTAAAGTTAAAATTGACTTTAACCACAATATTATTATAGATATCCTAGGTTACATAAATTATTAACAGATCCTAGTATACTTTTCCAAATGTGAAACCATAGGTTATAATTTATTCTTATGCCCATAATGAAAGTGAAGATTGACTTTAACCTCAATCACTTTACGTGCTTCCAACTTTCAAGGCGAACAAAGGGAAGAAAATTAAAGAAATAAATATTCCCATATTACTTGTTCATGTTATTAAAAAGTATCTATCCCAAATTAATAAAATCAAAATAGAAGATTTTTTTTTAATTAATTTTGCCATTAATTCTTTTTTGGAAAGTATAAATATTATAAAGTTCTAATAATTTTCTCCATTGTTAATTTTGATATTGATGAGTAAGGCACATAAATATATAGTGTATTGAAAAAAGTTAAAGGGTAAATTAGTAAAAATAATAATTTATTTATGATTTATTGAGAAGCATGTAAATGGTGAAGGAGAAAGTGACACGTAATATGGGACGGGGAGAGAGTAACTAACACTAACTTGATATATATTTGATTTTCAACTTTGTTTACAGGCAAAATCAAATTCAATTTCATATATTTTTCTCACGATGAGGTTTTAGATGAATCATTTGTGTCCCTATAGCCAAATTCATCATTATTCAATTAGAACCAATCTAAACTAACCCATCATAAATATTAGAGGAAGTAAGATTTCTTGGTCATTTACTAAGTGAATAGAAAAAATTGATATTTTAAATTTTTTTTATATGTAAAGATGAAATCCTTTGTAAAAATAATATAAGATTAAAAGAGAAATTGTAAGTGATCTACAAAATCAATTCTCCTAACACGAAATCCTATCCTCTTGGGGATGCGAGGAGCTTCTAATAGGATATACGTGCGACTCATTTATATCATGAGCTAGCACAAAAACAAAAAAAAAAGAAGATTTTTACATTATCAATTATCAACGCCAATGATGGGATAGGATAGGAAAATTGAAGGAACTTTAATCACTTTATATATATATATTTTTTATTTTTTTAAAAATAAATAAATATATCATATCATTTTATTGTATATGAAGTGTTTGATTTTTGTTGGTGTAAATCTAACGATAAGAAATTAATTCTTCATCTGATTAATAATATTCACCGCCCATGTGTACCAATAACAATGAGAAAAGTTCTGCAGCCAAATAGTATTACTAAATCCAAATTTATTAAAACTGTAGATTTAAAGTATAATCAAAGTTTTGAATGAGTTGGAAATTGACAGGGGAACAAGATGGATTAGTGATAAGACCTCTCTTTCACTTATATAATTAATTAAAATAAATTAAAAAGTTTTATCTATTAGGGGCTGCTAGATTAACATGTAGACAAATACTTTTTGTTATATATTATATATATTTAATTAGAAATATTAATTATAGCCTTTTGATTCTTGTGATCCAATAAATATCATTGGTGGGCCGTTGTACTTGATATTGATATGTCACATATAAATACAAAACTAGTATTGTTATTAATATTTTAAAGCAAAACTCTTGAGTTAAATTTAGTAAAATTGAAAACAACAACTTGTTAGGTAACCTTAATTGAATGAATATGATGTGGTAGGTTTTTCTGTCATATTCATTGACAAATCATATGTAGAATGTTATCAAAGAATACTGATAATTAATTATAAAATTGAAATTTTATTAATTTGAGTTGAATTAAATTGAAGTTCTTTTCTTTTTTGACCGCTAATTATTTTGCTCTAGTCCAAAAATGTCATTATTGATATTGAAATAGAGAAAATGTGTTTCTCGATAAATGACATTTTAACTTTTAGCATTTTATTGTTATAAAAGATGAAAAATTGATCACTTCTAGAAAATAATATTGTCGATATATGAAAAAAAAAAAAAGAAGTGGAAAAGATGTCATTAAAATACCAAGACGAATTTTAAAAACTTGGTGCATGATCAACTTGGATGGTACTCCCTCTGTCTCAAGTTAGTTGTTAATTTTTAAATTGACAAATTTATTAAGAAAATAATAATTGACATAGTAAGTTACTGTTTTACCCTTGTTAATTGATGGAATTCTAAAATTAATTTACTCATTAAAAAGGTTCTATATGTTTTTAAAACATTAGCTCTCTAAATAAATTCAGGTATAATAGGTAAAAAATATTGTCTTTTCTTGATTTTTCAAAAATGAAAAGTTAAAAGGGACAAGTAAAAATGAATAGAGAGAGTAGTAGAATAGAAATATTAATCTTTAATGATTCTCCAATTTTTCTTAATCCTCAATTCGTAATTTAATGAACCATCTTAACTTTTTTATTAATGCATTTTTTTCAGTAGGAAAAAAGAAGAAGGGACACTAATTTTTATTTATTTATTTAACCACCAACGGATGTGATCCAGTAAATGAGACTATACCTTTCTAAATTAAAAGTATCAAATTCGAGTCTTGAATTTAAAAAAAAAATCTTTTATAAAGAACATTTCATATAAATAAGGGCTAAGGACTTATGCAATGTGAATAGTGGAAAATAATGAAAAATCTAGATATAATTTGAAATGACCATTATTGGTGCACGCAATGACAAAGAAATGTGATAAATATGAACCCATTTTGACAAGTCATATCTAGAAGTTTATTTCCAAAGAAATGACTATATTAGTAGTATAAGTTATTTGTTGAGAAGCACATGACATGAACCACTATGATTAAAGCTTTCAAGTACAACTAATTAACTAGGTGGATGTCATGTCAAACTTCCTAATTCAACAAAATAAACAGGATTGAGTACACATAATTAATTCATCTGGTCCACTTCTTACTAATAAAAACAAATGTCACAGTTTTGTGCCATTATTTTGAGGAGTTGGCAGGACTTTTCAGTGTCCAAATTAATTGATGAACCAATCTAGGAAGTATTAATTGTTTTTTTAAAGACAGAGATGCACAAAACAACAAAAAAACATCAAATGTCATTTCCTAACCCATTCACATGTTTTCCAGAGGAAAGGCCATTGTTTATTTTGGCAATGTCATGTCAGAATTATGGCATTTTTTAGTTTTAATAAAAAAATAATTAAATAAATATTGTTAAATAATATGCATAGAATTAAGTAATATGTATATGGTGTGTAAAATCTCTAGTTCAACTTTATCTTTAAAAAAAATAGTTATTTGCTTGAGGGAATACTAGATGTTTGGTAATTTCTCCTTGATCAAAATAATAAATAATTTATTAAGGAAAATAATTTAATCAATATTCTATGGATATCTTGTTCACATAAATTGCATAGTTTCATAATTAGCCATCCATGTATTACCAAGTCTCCATAAGAGTTTATAAACAAAATACAAAAAAATTGGTCTCAACTTCAATACTTAAATATATCATATAAGACTTAAAGTATAATTTGAAATTTCCTTTTTATACTTCTTGGTCATTATTTCGGTTATTTGTGTAATTTTATGATAGTGGCTATTTTTCAAATTATAATAGGTATCAAATCGGCTATGTGAGAATTTTAGGGTCCAATGGGCCAGATTAAAGGTATAGCAGATAACAGATACAAGTCCAATGGGCCAGAATGTATGATTCCCGAAATGACAAATAGAGTTGGTGGACTTTTTCCTACTAATTAACAAGCCCAAAGTGGAACATCAAATAGAACTCGATAAGTATTAGAGAAAATTTTAGAAACAACAAATATAATAGTTATAATAATCCTCTATAACTATAGTTTCGATAATTGAGATCCATAGCTATAGTTCTATTTGTTAAGGAGGCTGCAGTTGTATATTTCTGTCTGTTTCTATATTTCGTTTGCGAATATACAAATAGGGTAAGTATATACAAATTTTGTATTTATATATTTAGGATTTTTTCAGAACTCAGTTGGTATATTTCGCTTGCCAATATATACAAACAAAGTAATTTACTATGAATCTTTCATAAATCGTATAAAAAATAGCTAGGGTAAACATATACAAAATTCTGGATTTACACAATCAGGAATCGAATTTTCAATTATGGATTTATACAAATCAGACGAATTATACAAATCAGGCGAATAGCAAAATTGTGCGAAGCTGTAGCTACGAATTAGAATTTACCTAAATAGTAGCTACAACATTTAATATGGTTTAAATATTTGATATTTTGCACAATGTCCCCCAAGTATTATTGTTGAGCGTTAAGTTCTTCTTTCATTGGGCTGAAATTTAAGCAAGCAATCGTCAATGGGTCAAGTTTAGAAATGGCTCTAAAATAGATTGGTCTTGACATTTTGTCTCCCGTGAATAAAGGGTTTAATAAAAATGATCTTCGTAAGGGGTGGTATTAATTTCTTAACCCACTTAGCAATTTTATTACCCTCTCTGTTCCTAATTATTTGTCTATTTTTCTTTTTTTAATTGTCCATAATTACTTGTTCATTTTGATAAAACTTATGTTCAAAATATCTTCTCTTAAATGAACTTAATTAACTAGAAGTTTTGCCTTAGAGACAAAAGTTATAACTTATTATGTTGCCCATCGGGCATATTAAGTTCCAACATTTGTCCATAAGGTGAACATTTAGGATGTTTCAAGACAGCGAACCTATTCAATTGCCCAAAGGTTCCATCTTACATGTAAAAGTTAGAACTTAGGTATGTTACCTATCAAATATAAATTTTAACTTTCGCTCAAGAGATAAACGTTCATGATATTTCAAGACAATGAATCCGTTCAATAAACCACAGATGTTGCCTTATAGGCAAACGTTAAAACTTGCTTGATAGACAACATAAATTCTTCCCAACATTTTTTTCCAAGTTAAAGCCATTTACTAGAGATTTTATTCAGAAGGACACAAATTCAAGATCAAAAACTTTAAGAGACACTAGACGTAATTTCCTCATCATCAACTCAAGTCGATGGATAGGCACACAATAACCAGTTTAGTTTATATTTGTAAAATGTAATTTATTTTGCATGAAGCGCGCAACAGAAAAAAATATATTTACGTATTATTAATCAGTAAATTGCACTAAATTGCAGAATCCAAAATTCTAATAAAGGGATTAAAAAATGTCAAACCTGGAGTTGACTATTGACGTTGATTAAATATACAAGATATGTTTGTGATAAATACAAGATTATCTCTAACATTATTAACACATATCTTATTACAATCAACTTTTTTCCTTAAACAGTAAACACCACTAATTAACATTTGCTATAAAAACCTAACGTTAGCAAATCCAATAATTATAACCAAAAAATATATATGGCAAAGTCTTTAGCATCCTTGTGTTGTATTCTTTTTTATGTTCCCCTCATCCTTGGTAATTTAAATCTATACGTCTACTTTTGCTATTTAATTTCCACTAATATTTTATCTCTGTTACGATTTGAATCTGATTTCATTGACTACTAGACAACAACAACTCTGACGGCTTGATTAAGGTTTTTTTTTTTTTTTTTTCAAGTTGATGAAAATGTTGGGAGAGTGGAAGGGAAAACTTGTTACAAAGAGGTGCATGAGATAATTTGCAAGAATGATAATCCAGAACCAGACTGCTTGCCTGCATGCAAACATTTATTTGGAGGTGGAAATGGAGCAACTTGTGCACCTCAATTTAATGGACCTAGCATTTGTGCTTGTGTATATCAATGTTGAATAAATATTTATTAATTAAATACTCCTATTTTGGCCTTTATATATGTCATGATGCAACTTTAAATTGAATAAAAATGTTATTCGCTAGTAGTTCGATCTAAAAAATGTCTCTATCATTAATGTTTCGGTCCAAAAATCCCCTATCAGTAATATTTTTTGGTCAAAAATCCCCTTTTCCTATAAACTTTTTTTTTTTTTTTGAACACATTGTATTTATAATAAAATATTATTTTGAAAACACTTTTTTCTTTTTTTTTCTCTCTTAAACTATCTTTAGCTAAAATAAAAGTGTTTTTTTTTTCTTAATCTCTTTTTATCAATTAAAATAGAAATACTGCATATAGTACCTTTTAAATCGATAATATAGGTTAGATATATAAGATTATGATAACTTCATCATTAATTTTCACTAAAATAACAATCGAAAAAGAAAACTCCTAATAAAATAAAACTTATTTTTATTTCTCTATCTTTTCGTAATTGAAGTAGGATAAACAATTATTAATATATTTCTTGATTTAAAAGGTTATATAAAAAAGGGTCGACGATTACTAAATTTGAAGCAATGTAATAATCTTTTGTATTTTATGGCATTAAAGTTGTGATATCTAAGATTTATATAATGATGAAGAATTATGATCTTATATATAAAAGAAAATCAATGATGGAACATAATATTTTTACTAGGAAATGAATTTATTTAAAGAAGATAAAAACAATGTATTTATTAGAAGAAAAAAAAAACATTTTTCAGCTAAAGTAATAATAAAGATATTTTAAAACCAAATTATAAACAACTGACATTTTCTTCTATTTCATATAGTTTAAGGAATTTTGATCATTTTCTATTGATAATAAGCTAAATAATAGGCACATAAAGACGTGCCAGCAAATAGAAAATGAGAGCAACAATGGGTGAGCAAAATTGCACAAAACACCATGTAAACTAATACTACTCTCTAATATTTTATAGTTATAAGTTATAACATTTAGTTTTAATTAATTAATTTAACATGAAAGGACTCCACAAATAGATAAACCCAACAATTAAAATGAATGAATCTATGCAAATTAAAGAAATTTCCTTTATTTCCTTTTATCGCTAAATAACATAACTAAATAAAGTCATCAAACTTTTGCAACGAAACGATCTTAATATACATAGATGCATATGTAGGGTGGTAAAATCAAACTCAATCAACTAAATTTGTCCAATCTATTTAAGTTTGGGTAGGTTATTAACCCTTCTATTCATTAGCTCAACCCATTTCAACCCATCGAAATTGGGTTGATATATAACTCGAATCAGCTCATGAGAAATCTTGTCAAAATATTTTGAAAAACTTTTTTTTTTTCAATTTGATATGTTTTATATATATCCATAATAAAGAAAAAAATAATTTTATTAGGTATGAAAATAGTTCAAAAGAAACAATAAAACAATTAAGTTTAATAAAAATTGAATTGGAGTGGGTCTTGACCCGTTATATAACTGATTATCTGACCCGTGTTGACCCATAAAATTTTAGATTTGATTGAATTGGGTCTTCACCCCGATTGTTATCTTAACCCATTATGTTCCGCTCAAAGTTTGACCGAACCCACCTAATTGCCACCCTAATATGTACAAACTAAATATTGCAAGTCATTACATCCAGAGAGATATCGCAAGCGGCCTAAATTATTTTCCGTTATAGCGGTAGATCCCGCTACATTGCCGCCGCTATAGCGAGATTGGACCGCTATGGTGGGGTAAGTCCTTAAAAATGCAGAAAACTCCTTACGATAGCTCATAATCAACCAAGAACGTTTTGGGGAAGTGCAAAGGCGACCTATAACAATTTTCATTCGTTTTCCATCGAAATCAATGGTAAAATTAAGTAAATTACTCCCAAGGTTAGAAATTTGATTTTTAGGTCTTAGAATCTATGGTGATCACTTTAGGGAGGGTTTGAGTTGGTATAAAGGAAAAATCTTGGTTTGGATATTATCATCATGAAATTGGTCTGAGATTCATAATCCAGATATATTTGGGCCATTTAGGTCTAATTATGTGTTATGTTGATTAATTGTAGACCAAGAACAAATTTGGTATTATAACAAGGGACCACTAGAGATTGGACATACATATAATCTTTCTTCTAAAAAACTGAATATATATATATATATATATATATGGAAAATAAATGTAAGACCAAAATCGAAAGCCCTTCTTTTATTGTTGTTCCTCCTAGGTACATGACTTACCTACCTAACTCCAAGGCTCAAAATCTATAGAGCATTTGAGGAAGGTGATGGTTGTTTGATTCCCATTTATGTTATATGTGTTTGTTAAGTGCATTAGTTTCACCTGTATAACATATGACTTGGGAAAGTGAAAGAAATATAAACTGACATGCCATATTGTAATTAATCACATGCAATGAATATTCTTACTGTGTACAAGTGTGATTTGTATTTATTGTGATTATGGATGTGTGATTGTTGGTTGACTCGAATATCACGCCTGATACAAGATATTCCTTGGTCAGCTCGTGTACCATGCCTGATACATACTAACAGTTGGCTCAGGTATCACGCATGGTACGAAATATCCATATATACAGTTGGCTTGGGTATCATGTCGGTACACTCTAGCGGTTGACTAAGGTACCACGCCTGATACATTGATTGTTTGTGTGTGTGGATTTCGTGAGTGAACCACATTGATTTGTTGTATTATTGTTTATCATGTTGTTGCATTTGTTATCTATTTTACTAAGTTGTGGTTACCTATTCATATATCGTATAATTAGAGCTAATACATGATCCTATTAGTACACTGTGAATATTGTGTACATATATTGTACTCCCACTATAGGGGTTTAGTGTGAGTGTCTCTCATGACGAGATGGGTCGTGATATTTTGCATATTTGAGTTCATCGCTAAAGAAGACTCCTAAAAACTTTTTTTAAATGTAAAATCATATTTTTACCGGAGGAAATGAAAAACTTAAACCCCATTCAATTCACCTTCAAACATATGACTTATTTTCCCCTTGATTCACGATGCCTGTAGTTGAACGAAGCCCTCATATGTTGGGATCAATAAGAAGAAGTTGTTTATGCTTAATACATTCACTTTGATCGGTATTTGTGTCAATTCGATTTCTTATTCGAGTATTTTCTTCGGCAAATTGCCCAGTCCCTATATTTTTTTGAATTCAATCGTAAATATTATGCTAGTCATACCTCTGTTCTTTTCTCACCCTTTTAGTAGAAATGGGCCATTTCAAATAGATTCATAGCACCGGCCCAGAATACGATTAATCCAGCATGGATTACGTAAACCCTAGTAAGTTCTCATATACATAGTCCACATCGTTTTTCATTACATTGTATTATTTAGGATAGAATCCTTTTTATAGAGCAGTCACCTAAGATAAAATCCTCTTTATTGAGCGGTCGCCTCCACTCGGTGACAAACATCTTGATGTGTGTATCTCGACTTGTTTTTCTTAAACCTATATTTACACAATTTCTTTTGTAGTTCTTAAACAGAAAGAATTTGGGAAAATGCAATTGGCTGAAGTAAAATTCTAGATTTGCAGATTTATCGACCTCAAGTTTGTACAAGGTAAACATCTCTCTCCTGTTTTTTAATTAAATAATGTTAAAAAATAACAATCGTATACTGTTAGATTTCCTAGCGGACTGGTTTGCAGTATATTACATTCAGCAGTAAACGGCACGAGTTCGAGCCCCCACTCTGCCTCTAAAACTTTCTTCCAATGAACATTTAGGGTTTTTCGTTTCAGGACTCTCGAAGCAGAGCCGCCCACATGAGTTCAAAATCCAATCGCAACCGTCCTCTGGCGGCGAAGGCGACGGCGATGGTGATTCCTCCTCCGTCCACGCCGTTATCGGAATCCGATTACGCCTTCACCATAACCAGAACAGCAGTTGCGCAGATCTGCAGTTCAATCGGATTCACAGCGGCAGAAGCTCCCGTTCTCGGAATCCTAACAGACATCGCCATCAGGTACCTGAGGACAATCGCTAAGTCAGCCGCGGATTCAGCCAACTCAGCATGCCGTACCCAGGCAAATCTCGTCGACACAATCGCCGCCGTGGATGAGCTGAGCTCCGTGAGTGGATTCCCCGGAGCATGGAGAGCTACCAGTTGCTTTCTCAACTCCGGCGCGGTGAAGAAACTCGATACATTTACGGAGGATTCCAAGGAAATTCCATTCGCAAAACCGTTGCCTAGGAAAATATTTTCAGTAGGAAGCAGAAAAGGTTTGAGAAATGTAGGTAGTAGTAAGATTGAGTACATTGGAGGAGAGAAGAAGCATATTCCGACATGGCTACCAGTAATGCCGGTGATTGAGAATCACGAGATGGAAATTGTTGAGAAGAGAAAAAGGGAACTGTGGGGATTTTTTGCTAAAACTGAGGAAGAAACAGAGAAGGAAAAGAAAGTGGAGGAAATGCATAGTGGTGGGGAAAAGGAAAGGAAAGGAAATGAATTGCCATTGAAGAGAGGGAAAGTGAGGTTTAAGATTGGTGGTGGTGGGGTGTTAGGTGTGTGTAGAAGTGGTGGAATAGGTAAGAGAGTTTTGTGTGAGAATTGGAATTTTGATGATGAAAACTCATCAAAACAAGAGCAGCTTGATGAGGTAATACAACAACAATAGCGATCTCGAGAGTAGATTGTACGCAGATTATATCATAGAAAGACTGTTTCCAAAAGAAACTCGGCTCGACGATGATAGAGTATGAAGAAAGCAGAGGAGAGCTGCTAACTATACTTGACTGTATTTTTTTTGGTTTTGAAGTTAGCAGGAATTGAACCCTTGACGTGCCGTTCGATAAAGCAAATTTTTCTCCCCCTATTTGAAGACCAATTTCACTCCGGACTAAAATGGAGAGAGCAGCATCTATATTGATTATATTCTATGTAAAAGTGGTCATGAATTTCACTAAATGTAACAAACACAAACTCACTTCAGATTTTCAGTTTAAAGATGTTCATTTACTTTTATCTGAATGGAGTGAGATTACTTATGTTTTACTTAATTATGAGCTGCTTTTATCCAATTAGGGGTTGTTTTGAAGGTGAATTATGCAGACATTAAGACATTAATGTTTAGCAACTAATTAGAATGTAAATTATTTATAAATAAAATTAATATAATGAGAAGTCAGTTCAAATTTTTGCGCTAGTCAAGTCATTACTTGTTTTGAATGAAAGTGAATACAGATGCACCTTTCTTTAGTGCAGAGCCGAGTTCATGATTGTGGATTGTCAGTATTTGTTCATACTGGCTTCTGCGGTAGCTCAACCATTGCTTATTCTGAATAAAAGTGAGTACAAATGCACATTTCTTTAGTGCAGAGCCGAGGTCATGATTGTGGATTGTCAGTGTTTGTTCATACTGGCTTCTGCGGTAGCTCAGCCGTTGCTTGTTCTGAATGAAAGTGAATGCAAATGCTTCTTTCTTTAGTGCAGAGCCGAGTTCATGATTGTGGATTGTGAATGTTTGTTTCATATTGGCTTCCGTGGTAGCTCAATCATTGCTTGTTCTGAATGAAAGTGAATACACATGTATCTTTCTTTAGTGCAGAGAGGAGTTCATGATAGTGGATTAGCGCAAATTTACTTTCGATTTGTAACTTAGAAATTCACATAACTAATACTTGTACCAGTTATGAGAATTTATATTTATTCTATGCAGAATATAAAGTGGAATAACTAAATCTTGCATAAAATAATTAAATTCCCTCATAATTAATCTATGCATTACTAATACTTACATAACTCTAACCAGTTACAAAACGAGCCCTTAGAACTTGGCATTGGCTTTCACCAGTTACATGACTCAAATATCCTTATAAGGGTAAAGGGTAGTGATGACAATGAGACGGTGCGGAATGGGTCAAGTTTCTCCTCGTTAAAGTTTTGCTTTATTCTTCCCCGTTTTTCTGTCTTGTTTAAATATAGCCTTGCCCTACTCTATTTAGCTTTGTTTAGCCGCGCTTCATTTAATCATTCTAACATTATTTTCATTTCTTGTTTTAGTAATTTTTTAGATATATTAGTTGTTGATTACTTTTGTTACGGTAAAAGCAGTAGATCTATTATACTATATTTAAAGATCAATTAATTCAAACTCAACACATTTATAAAAAATTACCCGTTGCAACATTAAATTGGACAAAATTTAATAGTCGCTAAAATAGTAAGTGATAAACTATTTCTAAAAGCTTTGATCCACCCTATACCCACCCCAATTGTCAACCTTATATGAGAAAGCTTTGACCCGCCCTATCATGCCCCAATTGTCATCCCTATATGAGGGTGACATCGAGTACTACACTTTTATCGGGTGCTTCCCGTTTAAATTTTGAAAATTCAATTGCCATCCATCCCTATATGAAGGTGATATCGAGTACCACACTTTTATAATAGGAATAAATATTTAATGCTAGAGTACAACTGGAGCTACAAAACTCTTTCCTCTTTCTTTCATTTAGCTTGTAAACAGCCTGCTTATAGTCATTACATGAATGTAATACACCCTAGTGCATTTTTACAATCCTATGCTACATCCTTTGGAAATCAATCACTTTACAATATGGGAAATGATCCAAAAGGCAACATGCCCTTCTGCACAAATATTTCGGAGGGGCAAGTATCTGAGGTCCTCGTCACGTATTAAAGTTTGGCTATGTTGGCTGCCGAAGCATCTGTTGGAGCTGAATGACCTGCTGCTGTTGATCTGGTGGCAGTGCACTTAACTGTTCAGGAGTGAGACTCAGTACTTGTTGCAGCAAGGCAGATTCAACGTCCGAGGGAAGCTGTACCTGTTAAAAAAGAAGAATATATCTTAATATAACTAAACTACCATATTATAGCTACATCCCTCGTGATTCTAATTATAGTATCAAATCAAAACAATAAGGGGCATTTAACATATTCACATCCAGGATTGTATGCATCGGATGTATTAGTTATGCATACTTTCAAATCAATATATACAAGGAAGGAAACAAATGGAAGTAGAAACATCTAAATTCACTTTTCATTTGCAATTGATCCGTCTTAAGTTCCTTCAATTGATTAAAAGAAACCGCAACACTAAAATTACCTGACTAGATTGTTTATCAGGGCTTGACGTTTCTGCTGCAGCTGAAACTCGAGTCGAGCGTCCTGACAGGGGAATAGATACCTTTGCATCAGGCAAGACATAGCTTATTCCATCATTTAGTCTTGCCGTTTTCGATGGCCGGCACAGAAGATCTAGATTATTAGCTGCCTCTCTCTTCACCTCAGGTAAACCTGCAGGGTAAGCTGGTTTGGTAATCAAAGATGAATTATTAGGAGCCTGGGGTCGTTAAGAGTCTTTATTAGTATTATCCAAGACACCAGAAACTGCTGAAGGGCTTCCCTGTTAAAAATAATAAAAAATTATTGAAGATCACATTGATGTCCCTTTGGAAGAGACATAGTATAACATTACCGAAAGTAAGTCTCTTGCAGAAAGATGCATACGGTTTCCATGTAGCAACTATTCTACGGACTACCTATTTTATTGCGTTTGGGAGTCATCAAGTAAATTTTCCATGAGTAGAAAAGGGGTAAGGAACAGAGCTTGTATTATAAAGTGACGTTTTGCATAAAATTCTAGTTATCTTGTCGTTCCATCCAAAAGCTATTAAGAGAATCCAACATTTAAGTCTCTTCCTTTCTAAGGAAAATTTATTCATTGGAAAGTTACTTACTCAACCATTCAAGCATGACAATCATCCAAAGTAAGTCACATTATCCTTATTAACTCATTTTCAAATTAATGTTCCCATAGATTTTATATTTTGCCAGCGATGTTCGTTTATTTGCAGTTGTAGACAAACAGTAAATAAAGATATACACCTGAGAACCTTGTTCCAATGATGGGGTACGCATTGATGGAGGAGGAGGATGATATCTTTGCAAATTTCAAGATTATCAGATGTTGCTCTTTGACAAACTGATTCCTCAAAAAACAACTAAAACAGCAGCAGCAGTAGAATGTCCTTAATAAAATGAAGACAATATATGTGTGTGTGCTGATTTTCAAATAAAATCAAGAACTACGCAAGGATTATAGAAACGATCCTTAACGTGATTCTGATACTATAGGAATTTTGAAGAGATACATTTTGATAGCTTATTATTATATATATATAGAGAGAGAGAGAGAGAAAGAGAGAGAGGGAGGGAGGGAGGGAGGTGTTAAAACAACGGAGCCAGTGAACGAACCATTGGTTGGGTTACCATTCCTAGTATTAGTTGTGCCTGCATTGGCAAGCAAATACAAACTAGTAAGCGTGTGGTTTCAATAATCATGCAATGTAAAAAGAAGCAATAGTGATATTCTGATGCTGAGAACAAGTAATATGACCCCCTTCATGTTGCAATAAAGCATGCTCAGCACTCCAGAAAAGAAAAATGGCTATGCAATTTGCAATGAAGAATAGATGATTGTTTTTATTATTGAGAAGTCAGCAATAGCAAAAACGCTAAACAACAGCAGAAACTTGCAATATGTTGAGCATCTTTCATATGTTGATACCTGAGAAAGAGCTTTTGACAAATTTGGAATTGCTAGCAGCAGTTGGTGTGTCTGTTCCTTGTTTTGTGTACACATTGCCTGTCATCAAAATTACAATAATCATGTCAAGCAGTTATACACGAGGCTTGCATACTTGTGGGATTACACTGGGTATGTTGTACAAGTTTGTTGCTATTTTATAATTTTGCAGCGATACTCCAGCAGAACTAGAAATATCATGAGTTGGAGACGTATACAATCAACATCCTGACCTTGAACTCAGACATAACATCATTCAGTTGGCTCCTAGACAATTTGGACATATGTAGTGTTAAAGGATCTACCCCAGACTGACTGAATGAGCTGCCACTCTGAGCAGCTCCAAGAGCTCCTGCCATAACGGCTGCAGCAGTCATAGCTACTGATATGCCTAATGGCTGCTGAAGTGCAGAATCCACAGGGAGAGCTGGTCCCCCGATGTGGTTTTTGGGATCTGGTAGGTATTACCATAGAAAAAGTTAGATTCTAATATTTCAAAGAGAAAAAAAATTGCTACTGATGATATGAATCTCGCCCCTCCCGCCTTTATTTTGCTTATTGAAAAAGAAAGGGTGAAAACAGAAGTGAAATTGGAACATACGAACATTCGCGGCCATACCAGGTCCGCCGCGACCCTGTCGAAAAGACAAACATGGTCAATTGAATATATGTTAATAAAAATTAGAGAAAAGAAGCATTTGTTTTCCTTGCATGCTAATTTTTTGTTCCTTTCTCTTTTCTCATTTGGTGGGGTTCAACAAAGTATTTGCTCAAGTAGGAAAAATTGACGTCCAGAAAAAATAACGGTAATATATCACACATGAAGTTCTCTCACAATGTTTATGCTTCTGCCATTCTCTTCAAGAGGGGTTTGAATATTAAAAAGTGCTCCTTGCATCCTGATTTAGGAACAGTATTCTGTCCGGGCACAACTTTTAGGTAATAGTTGGAGTTTTGATGTATTTAAATGAAAGTGGATTTAACAATGTAGATGAAGCTGGGTATTTTAGATTTTAGAATAAAAGTTAGTGAAATTGCACCTGTTTTATAGCAAGAAAATGAAAACTTGAACATTGTAGCAAATAATTCTTCATTTCAATCAAGGAATTATATTGCTGGCCTCTGAAGCCCTCTCAGGTTTACATCTTAACATGAGCAAGAGCCTTCTATATCCAATTAATGGTGGAGAAAAATTCAGTAGTTACTTATGATTTTGGGGTGCAAAACAGGAAAATTTCCTGCTCCTTACTTGGGTCTACATTTGGGGGCAAACCATAAAGCGTCTGATGCGTGGCAAGGAGCAATAGAAGATTTGAGAAGAAGTTGGATATGTGGAAAAGCAGTACTTATCCATGGAGGAAAGATAACACTAATCAATAGTGTTTTGGATAATGCCCAAGGCACTGGTCTAGTGGTAAGAGCCAGTGCATGATGTTTTGAAGAGACTCCAGTGACCATTCCAACAATAGAAGGCTAAACGCCTACCAAATCCTTTTTGTTAGTGAAATCATGGGGAAGTAGATACCAGTTTCGGAAAAAAACAACATAAAAACATGAGGAAGTAAATGATCCAAGTCAGTTTTTGGCCTTCATTGACCCCCTGGGTTCTATATAGGAGTGGCATCATACTTTTGTAATTTGCATCTTCTGGATGACACTATCACTGAAATCTTAATTTTATTTCAAAATAGAAAGTAAGACAATTAATTTGGGATAGAAGGGAATCCTAAATTCTTCCAACTGAACAAACTATATATCTGAAGCTTTGTTATGATGAACACCTTACTTCAACAACTTGTATGCGCTAATGACTAGTTTAGATGTCCGGATCAAGATAGGAGTGGATCAAACATAAAAGTTAAGAGTAAGATGTGTTCCCGACAATCCACGAACGACTACGACGAAATTTACAGATGTAAGTCAGATAGGTGATACACCGTAGAGGCAAAAGTATAATACGTAGCAAATTGTAGGTAGCTAAAATGGTTAAAGCACCAGATACCAGCTTTAATGGTCATTAACCAGGATTGAAGCCAGTGACACTAATACTATAAGTTCAGCACTCACAGAACCTAATGAGATGCCAACACCACCTTATATGAAATTGAATTATTTGCCTTTCACTAATGCAGTCATGGCTTTGAAATTGCCAGTTGTTGAGCAACATAAAAACTAATGACTTTTGATATATTTGGACATTTTGGTTTAGACATGCAGCTCAAATAAGCAGGAAAATGGTTGTTCACTCCAGGGACAAGAAATTAAGAAACAGGTAGTGAAAGATACACATTATTGTAATTTTTGCTAAGGACTAATATAAATAAATTGTCCAAGGACATCTAAATGTCTTACCTGTTCACGATTTCTGTCCGAACTTTTTGTCTTTTTCAGCAAAATCAACTCTTAGCTGCCGACCATTTATCTCGTACCTCTGAAGGTTGCGACGAGCACTTAACGCAGTCTCTTCATCCTTGTATTCACAGAATCCATAACCTTTTGGTTTCCCAGTTTCTTTATCAATCACTAATCTGAGGGGGGGAAGAGCGAATAAGAAGATGAGAAATGCTAGGTAGAATCATCCAAGTAAGAGAGGAGAAGGGGGAAGAAATTAGTTCCTATCAGATGAAAAAGAGGCTCCTTCAGTCAGTCATCCTCCACATAATTCCCTCTAAACAGAATTTAAAAATCCTTGCTGGTGAAAAGTTTCCAACCAGCTGCGATAAAAACTTCAAGCATTCATTTTTTATTTATTTTTTGGAACTGGAGAAGCATTCATTTTTATTACAAAAGATTAAATGATATTAGGTATTCTAGCTGTAGAGTTCACTTTGTCCATTAGTCACCTCAAATCCTCAATCAGCAAACTAACATCTACAGGGATGCATTACCAGATAATCAGCATTACAAAAAACACCGAATTTGGGATGATCAAAAGGTTAAAAGAGTATTTGTTTTATCATCTTCACTACTTTCTTACAGATACTATAATGTTAGTGCACTTGTAAGTTGGAAACTTGCAAAAGGACAGTCTTTAATGTTAGTGCACTTGTAAGTTGGAAACTTGCAAAAGGACAGTCTTTTATATCCTCCTACGGATAACAAAATCAGCTGCTTTAAATAAAACAAAGATAAAGCAGTCCCTGAGTCAATTAAGGGAGAAGGCAAAGAAAATAAATAGACCTGAAGGAAACAACTAGTCCAACTTCCTCACAGATTTGCATTAGTTGCTCCTCAGTAGCATCATATGGTATATTCCCAACTACATCACCCACAAATAAATTCAAATTACGTTAATATCCTACTATCAGTACTAATATACACACAAAAGCAACCCAGTGTGTCCAATTGGTTAAAGTTACAATCTTTTCAACTAATTAAGCAACACAGTTTGTATAATTACAATTATCCAAACAGAATTTCATAAAACTGAGAGATACAGAAAACTAGGGGGAAATGCTAACCAAAAACGCGGCGACGCTGAGAATCTGAAGTGGCCATAATTGTTAAAAGTTGAAGAAGAAGGTCCAGTGAATCAGCTTCATCCTTTCCCTCTTATAATTCGTGTCCCGCTCATTCCTTTTTCAAACTGGGATTAAGCGTAGACGGCATTGCCAGAGCTCGATGAACAGAGGGCAGGAAAACGGGTCAGCGGACCGAATCACGGCAGCCCATTAATTTTACTGTACTAAGCCTCCGTCCCATTTTAATTACTTTGATGGAGACCAAGTTTAAGAAATTAAACGGAATTTTTGAATTTTTTGCTGTTTTATATGTAAAATATGTAGAATTTTTTTAAAAAAATATTTAAATAGAAAATTACATCTTTTGGTACGGAATTGAAAAGAAGTAAGATATTTATATTTTAAAAAAATAAAGTGAAATAATTTTTCGAAAACACATAAAAAGTTCGTTTGTTCCTAGATTGATACGAAAGGATAAATGCTGATATGTATCACGAAACACCTTATGTATCAAGAAACACCCTCTAACTCCAACTATAAGGTTTAAGTTCCGGCCTTGGAGTTGGAGGGAAATTAAAAATGGGCAACTATAAGGTTTAAGTCCGGGTCTTAGAGTTGGAGGGAAATTAAAAATGGCGATTTTCTTCTTAAGTGAACATTAATATACTTTTATTGTTATAAAATCTTTGTAGACTTAAAACAATGGAAGTTATTCTTTACATTCAACCAAGGTTTGTCTTATTTGAGCTCGCTTTTATTGTTAGTCTTAAGCTCAAAGAATAGAGTCGTGTTTATTAACAATAAAACAAAGTTTGTCTTCTTCAGTGAACATTAATATACTTTTATTGTTATAAAATCTTTGTAGACTTAAAACAATGGAAGTTATTCTTCACATTCAACCAAGGTTTGTCTTATTTGAGCTCGCTTTTATTGTTAGTCTTAAGCTCAAAGAATAGAGTCGTTATTCTTCACATTCAACCAAGGTTTGTCTTCTTCAGTGAACATTAATATACTTTTATTGTTATAAAATCTTTGTAGACTTAAAACAATGGAAGTTATTCTTCACATTCAACCAAGGTTTGTCTTATTTGAGCTCGCTTTTATTGTTAGTCTTAAGCTCAAAGAATAGAGTCGTTATTCTTCACATTCAACCAAGGTTTGTCTTCTTCAGTGAACATTAATATACTTTTATTGTTATAAAATCTTTGTAGACTTAAAACAATGGAAGTTATTCTTCACATTCAACCAAGGTTTGTCTTATTTGAGCTCGCTTTTATTGTTAGTCTTAAGCTCAAAGAATAGAGTCGTTATTCTTCACATTCAACCAAGGTTTGTCTT